>JAZGTI010000211.1:0-79243 GCA_036877585.1 Botia kubotai | reverse complement strand
AATCAAGCTTTTGAAGTCGTGAGCGTTTTATCGTAAGCGCGGTTGTGATGTCAAATCCACTAACTAACAAAACGAGAGTCACCTGTTGTTTTCTTATTCCAAGATCAATCCCAGCTTTATCGATGATGTCACTAGACCTAGAATATGCAAACGCGCCAGTACTGGAAAAATACAAATACATTAGTTAGAAAGAATGTTTTATGTGACCAACTTTTATGTTAAAAGTGAAGTATGATGGAGCAGATGGAGTTCTGGCTTTCTCTAGTCTTACCTGTGATACCTGTTTGTGATCATGACAGGAGTTAAAAACATGGATAAAACTGCTCCTACAGGGACGAATAAATCTTTATGCTTCTGTTAAATCCTACGGCTGTAGTTTTGAATCTGTTATAACGTGTCATATCCTGCTAAAATAAGCTGCCCAACACACAGGGTCCATTTTAAGTTCATTATTGTAAACATAATCTCAGTAAACTGTAAAATGACTTAAAACACAGTCACACGTGGCCTATGTTAGTCCAAACCTGTTCTAAATATTACCTAACCGATAAGTGAATACACTCAACCACAATCTTTAGTTAAGCAGTAACCAGATGGTAACCAGATAGAGCCGACCCACTGAGATTGTCTTCTGAGACAACACAGGACCTGTGTGTCCACAGTCTGTGTTAAAACCACATAACACATGAGGGTTTTCATTACAAGACATCTGTCTACAAATCTAAGTAATGGATTCTGTGGAGGAAAGCGTCGCAAGCCATTCATTCACTAAAACTGGCACAACAAGAGCAGAAAACCAACAACAAACACACTATCGCAGCCATTTATATATCACAGTTTTAACAAACACACCAGGTCTGGATGTTCTATCAGCGTGAGGAACTGCTACAGCTTTCTCTACCCCTTAAATGCTGACCCAGCTAACAGGGAACGTTCTCAGAACGCTGGCTAACATTAAAAGTTCTCTCAAAGGTATCAAAAATGTTCTTGGTGTCATCAAGCAATAACATTAATAAAACGTCGAAAAAACTGGAGGTTTTGAACATTCCTAGAACATTCAAAACATTTGAACCGTTTTTGTTACTTGTTAATGGGAATGTTAGGGAAACGTACAACCTAACATTGTTAGCTTGGGGTGTCTGAAAAGTTTATTCGCCATGTGTTTCCTTTCTGCTTTTCTTTCTTCTTGAAAAATATTTAGGTAGTTTGACAGGTCCATCTGCACAATAACACGCAGTTGCTGATTTGTCAGTCCACGGGCCTCGTTCATAAAGCCTGTTACTTAAAATCCCAAAACAGCACAATGATGATAAATACACTTCAAATGTAAACACACTGAAATGCTCGACAATTACGGTTGTTCATTTAGATCTACGCAGGTGGCTTATGAATAATCTTATTGGTAATTTAAATATTTTTGAGGGATTGGAAGAGCTTCCAACTGGCATTTTGCAAACAGCTGTTCTGGAAAAAAAAATGTTCCCGTTCCATAAAGCGAATCAGAAATGACAAACAGACATTCGCATTGGATTCATCTTTCGAAAGGTCAGAGGAACCGGTGATTAAAAATTCAACGCCTTCATGTTTAAAATTCCACCACAGTGTCGGCCTTTGAGTGCTGATAGAAAATTCAGAGACCTTCCAAAAAAAAACATCATATCAAAATATAACAGCAAACATAATGCACCTGTTCTATCAGACACAAGCACCTGTCTTATGATGACACACCTGGCAAATTTATCTTGGCACAGAATCAACCGAATCTCTTCTGTGTTTTTGCTCTTTTCACAGTTATTAACTGGAAACCTGCCGATGCAGACAGAGTGCTTGTAAAATACAAATAAGCACGACCAATGTGTGGCTGTTTGATGCAGAAAACCAGAAATAAGACCAGTATGATGATTAAAACAACCTTGAAGGTTGAGGAGCGCAAAGGAAGTCGGCACAAAAGGACGGTGTATAAAGCAGACACAGAATCAGCAGAAAATAATCTCCCAACAGGAAGTGGTTTTTGTTTTGAAACACCACGCGCCTCACATCTTGATGTAACTCAACAATAAGTGAATCTTCAATGGCAGTTATCACATCATAACAGTTAAAACTACTTAAAGAAAAAGAAAAGAAAACTACTTTGAGGGTAACTACTTTGAAGAAGGAGCATTAACGAAAAGATACAATGCAGTTTTGTGTTTATTAATGTGTCAGTCTTTAACAAACACACAAAGAGCAAACGCACGTACACTTACAGAGGTTTGGTGAGCAACATCCCGGCCTTCTTTGGTTTTCCAGACAATCGTTGTTGATCGCAAGCTTTCTAAACTTTGCTAAACAAAATGGCCGACCAACAGTCCATCTCTCGTTTGACGAGAATTCAGTTCCATAACGTATAGAAGACTGTACTGTAATCTGAATAGTAAAAGGTTTTCATATGTCTCTTCACGCCCCCATTGGCCTAAAAGCAAGACAAATATGTTCAACTGCAGACAATCTTGTAATGTTGTCTTTGTCTTCTAGAGGTACACCTTAAAGAATGAAGACTGTGTAGATAAGGACGGTCTAAACTCATCTAACTTTCTCTTCTCGGTCCAAAACATCCAAATCCCACCTTGGACCATAATGTTGTTTTCTTGTACTTTTGAAAGCTTCAAGCTTATGAAAGTAAAAACAGCACCTCACAGTCCAGTCGTACAGCATGAGGCAGTCTTTGGCAGTTCTCATTAGTAGTTCCAAACATTCTTTCCAACAGCACAACAATTGGAAGCCACTAGTAAGTCTCCTTTCAAATCTGAGAACATGTGGCTTAAAACTACAAAAAAACGTTTTAATACAAGACGCTTTGGTCATCAGCAAGTTATTGCCATCTCTTGGCACGCAGAACTTCAAAAGTCCAATCCCAAACCACAGGTACAGCAAAATTCATCCAGAATGTTCGGAAACCGCTCACTAATTGTGGTGCGCGCCCCTTCGCCCTTAGCTTCCTCCGATATGTACTTTTCTTTTAGATTTAGTTTTTTAGCACCGAAGCTGAGCTCCTACACTCGGGGTATTTTTGATTTCCTTTGCGCAAAGCTGAGCAAACAGACAAAAGGAGCCACGAAAGAACCCGGCCAAGTCTCGCCTGGTTTTTTTCTGCTGTTTCTCTCCCTCTCTGCTCCAACACTCTCTCGGCATGGCAACTTTCCTGAGAAGCCCTGGCGCTGCTCCAGCCTCTGTCTGCCTGTCTGGTCTCCCAAAAAGCACCAATTTAGGCAAATTGATCAAAACGAATTTCAAATTAATTTCTCTTCTCTGCCATTTCCTGCCACCAGCATCCAGATTCAACCTCCCCCCCCCCTCTCTCCAGATGCACATATGTGAGGACATTGGGATGACAGTCACCCAAACCTCACCCGTGTCCCCGCTCCTCCGTCATCCCTCCTTCGACCGCCCGTCCGCTGCATCTTAGCCACAGGAGTTCAAGAATTTCTCTGTATCTCACCAGCTGACTTCCCAATCTGCCTTCATGGGGACAATCCTACCACTGTTCTCCTTTTCACCACAACATCCAAGTTTTGGGGACATGGCAGAGGTCCTGTGCCAAAGTGGGACTGCCCCAGGAACGCCTGTCCAAAAAACACCCTCACTTACAGTATATAAAACACAGCTCGTAACAATCTCACACACAAATCTCATGCACTGCCATTCAATACTTACAGTAGTTCACTAGTGTAAAGAATATCAACTAGTATATGAACTAAACTTGTGTAAAGAATATAAGGTGGGCTCTCTACCGCCATCTCTGTTTGAAACATAAAATTGCGTACCACTGTAACTCAGGGTGAGATAAGGAAACTGTTTTGAATGCTGATGTCTTATGTACTTGTTTGGTAACTGATTTTTGTACATTTTTAAAGTTACAGATCGCAGCTTTAAAAGAAATAAATCTTATTTGAAATCTTTACAGTCTGATTTAAAGTAAACAGAAGCAACCTTAAATTACAGCATTTTTTAAAGTCATGTCAAAATGTGGGGTGGGGGCATATAGTTATATATTAATTATAAAACAGCACACTCCAGAAGTACAGTACACTCCAAGTACACGACCGAATCGAGTCCAGTGTTCTAAAACTAAGGCTTGAAACAGCTCCCTAAGCGCCCACAAAGTTTTTATGTACGAGTTGCAAAGCTTTTGAGAGCGCCATCAGACTGCCCCGAGATCTGATCTCGCTTCTCCATCTGTTCTGCGGTCTGTAACCTTCAACCAGGTTTATTACTGCTTCAAAGTGAGACATGCACGTGTCAGCGTTGCGGAGTGTTACCTGGCAACCGTCCAGCTCCGTGGTGGAGTCCCGTTGCCAAGGGGAAGCCGTGAGACTCAAGCGCTGATAATCAGTTCGCTGCAGTCTGCAGGGGTGGATCCCCGCATGGGCGCTGCATGCCATAGCACTGAACGCCAGCGTGAGTCGCATGTCAAACAGCCTGCGAGCGCTCGTTAGAGCCAGACATACTGAACACATATACGCTGCTGCAGCCGCAACCTATTCTACTGATTCCATAGACATGAGCTGCCCAAATAAGCAAACATGTACAAAACTTCTGCAGATCTGCTGTTATGAGGATGGGATGAGGTACTGTGGTGTAGTGTCTATAGCCCACAGCTGGTAACTGAAAGGTCACTGGTTCGATCCTCGAACGAACCAGACACTGAGGTATTAACAATGTGCCCTTGAGCAAATGAACACTGTATTTTTTATCCAGTGGAACACAAAAGAACGAATAAGGCAGGTTAGCGTTTTTTTACCCCAGAAATATTTTGTTACGCTGGTTGATATTGTCTGTGGAAGGCACAGAGCCATTAATTGTTCTGTCCGAATGCAATAATGGGGTGCCCTACTTGCCTGTCAAACTATCTATGTGTTTGTAAAAGACACACATTGTCTCTTTAAAGTAACTATTTCCTATCGTAGCTAGATCTTCTCTACAATTATGTCACTTAGCCGGTCTGGTTTAGAATTCGTGGCAGGCCTGCCGTTTCCCTCACGGCTCCTCCACGCTGCATTTCCATTTATATGTAAGAGCCTGAGTCAGCTGTTCTGTGGCAAGCCTCTCCTTGCCCTTTACCACCCTGCCGTCCTCCCTTAGAGGAGAACATTACTGAATATTTTATGCCAAGAGTCTCGGAGGTATTACTCAGTAGAGAATACTTTCAAAATCGTTTCGTTTCACCTTGTTTTCTCTGAAAGTTTGATGAAGAAAAACCGTACACAATTATTTATCATTTGATTTTAAAAAAGCATCTGTCAGTTGATGTTAAAGCGGGCAAATAAGATTTTAATAATGGCCGCAAATGATCATCTATACGGTCATCTAAATGCTTAGAGTAACAAAAGCTTACACTGCGCTCAAACAGCAGTGACAGCAGTGCGCATGCGCGAACCCGGTGTAAATAAAGCAGCCCTCGGTGTCTGCAGCCGCAGAGCACCGTTTATGGCTTTAGTTTAACACACATCTCTGTTTCTCAGCGTCATGCACCTCCGTGACCTGACTAACTTCACGCTTCGTCCCAGTTGAAAACATGAACGGCGCCATTAAGAGTCTTTTTCATGTAAGCGCTGCTTAACTTGGATAGCCGCGTTAGCACTTGAACGCCAAACTCAGTCGAGTTAAATTCACAACGCCATACAGTACCTGACACTTTTAAACTCTGCGCCCTTCCCGGCAGGGCATCCTCCGGAGATGGCATCCGCACTTTGGATGACATGTCTCCCACTCCGAGCTGGATAAAATGACGCTTAAACAAACGCACAGAAGTTCGCGCAACCATGAACGCAAACGCGCCGCGCATGTGTGACTATGAAGGGTTGCACGAGGGCGCACCGGTTTATTTAAACGCTGCACCTTTGTGTATTGTAAATGAATAAGTACACTGTAATGAATGACAGCATTGTTAACCTTGTGCTAAAAGTTTTACTCGATTCAGAGTTGTCTCCGACATTGCAAAATGATGCAAAAAGGTGTAATACATAATGTGTACAAATAATGCGATGGGCGATAAATAGGAATGATGTGATAGTCTGTGCAATATATATATATGTGTGTGTGTGTGTGTATAATGATGGAATTAAGCCGATTGTTAAGCCTCGGATGCAATGGTCATTTTAGTCCAAGTTTATTTGTTAAAAAACTGTTTATTTGTGTTGGTACTTTTGTGTTCGTGGCTGTTAATAACGTGAATTGAAAACGTACCCGCTGTATCAGTGGGTATTTGTTATCGCTTACTGTGTGTAACAAAGTCTTATAATTTAAAGAACACTCTTCTTATATAAATGCAAGTTAAATGTCTGTACATGTGCAATATAGGTATATATTTTTGAACAGTAGCACAGGAAATATGGACTCTGAGGACCACAACAGGGATAAAAGAGCAATTTAATCCGAAAACATCACATTATAATTTAAGTAAGATTTATTAATGCGTTGATGTACCTCAAGACATTATTATCCGAAGCCTGTAGCGTTTTTGGCAGTTTATAATGACAAGCAAAGGTGACAATCAAAACAAACAAACAAACAGAAAACTTCTTAAACATAAGAACACGTTTCTTTGTTAAACACAATGATATTCTCAGTGCGCACTGAGAGACTGTCCTCGTCCGTGTGTCGTCAGCATCAGGGTGGACTGAAAAGATTCACCATCTGGAGTGCGACGCGTGTCGAATGCGTTTGTTTGAGGCACGCGTGCGGCAGACGACAGTCCTCTCACACTGCAACATAAGCGCGGATCAGGAGACCTCTGGTGACCTCAAAGCACGCGCGGGGACAAATAACCCACAGAATAAGTGCAAAAGATGATACACCCCAAAATGCATCATGATAGATAGATAGATAGACAGATAGATACAGATAGATAGATAGATAGATAGATAGATAGATGCGCCACGAGAGATGAGCGTGCGTGGGGGTTGGGACGCAACGCACAGCTGACAGGCCATATGGAGTCGGCCTCATTTTTGGACACAGTCTGATAAACTAATACTTCTCTAAAGGTTTATTATTGCGTTAACAAAATATTTGTTTCACGTGCATTCGTGGGATTAACAGTCAGTGCAATCGTGGCCCGTGACCTTGTTTCGTTATACATGTGGATGTAGTGCGCATTCCATAGGAACAGTGTCATTTTTGTGTTGAGGTTAGAAACAAAATCATTCAGAAAGTCTATTAACATGTTCAAAGTTGTTTTCATGTTGTTTTTCCGTTTGAAAATCATTTTGTCTGGTCTTACTGGTTAAAGGTGCGTTAGTTGCACAGGAAATCAAGTACATCAAGAGTAAAACGCGAGAGATGGGAAGCCAAAAAAAAAACAATCGTTACAAGACGAATCGTGTGAAAAGAACACAGACGTGTGCCGCAAGAATAACGCAGCAAATATTTTGTTTGCTAACCCGACAGACCCCTGAACCTCTTTCCACCAGAGTATAATCCTCAGTGAAGGGACCGCAGAAGCAGGACGGAGCGCTTCTGATAAACTGAGCATCTCTCCTCCTCTCTGTCAGACCGCGCTCTGCATCACACCATTTCACATGACGAGCGACTCCGCTGACGAGCCTCGAAATCTTTCGCTCTGGCTCTCCGTTTCTAACATGCTTCATACGTTTTATTTGTGTTTCTCTTGAAGACAGTGATGTAACACCGTGAGGGGGAAATAATTTACGGTTTATCCAACAGCATCAAGGTGCTCCGTGCGCAAACGTTTGATGGTTTTGGACGGACGCTCTTCAGCATCGGCTTGCTGGTGGACAATTCCTCAAACTGGATATATGGACAATTATTATCGAGGGGGATAAAAATCTGTTATGTATTTACCGCTTCGCAAGGTGTGCTTGTGTAAGTTTGAATGAAACCGATGTGCAATGTTTGGGTAATGATTTTACGCATTGTTAATATCAACAAACGTTGCGTCTATTTTACGAAAACAGAAATACTAAACATGTTTTATTTTGCTTCTAATAGAGCTTATGACAGCCGACTGTAAATGCATCGAGGTACCACTGTATCCAATTATGACAGGCTTTATAAAAAGCGTCTTTGATTTTAAGACTGAATGGACGTCTAGATGCTCAAATCCATCGTCTAATTAAAATCCAATCTGCGGGAACCCTATTTTCTCTGTGTATGGCGCAAGGTTGGCTTGGACAAATGGTCCCCTCCGCTTTTTTCCCAATATTTAGTTTACCCCCTCCTGATGCAGGTGCTTTTAACTGCCCCCACCTCCTAACATATACCCCGCCCGACCCCCACACACGAGGCGACGGTGTCTCCGGTTTAGCCCAACAGTTTTTCCTCTTTCATTCTTAGCTCTGCTGCATTTTGCATGAGCTATATAGGTCATTAGCACGTTAGCGTATGCAAGATCTGACAAAGCTGGTGAGGATCCAGATGGGCCCTCCGCTATTTTTCATCTCATGGGAGTTGAGCAAGAGACCAACTGCATGCAGCGAGAGCGCCGTTTATTAACCTCACTCGGGCCTTTAGTTGCACCAACGTGATGGAGAGATGCGCACCGTCCGGTGGAAACAACGCGCTGGTGCCACTCGATAAACAGGTAATGTTGTTAACGGGAACGCGTGCGTTCTTGACTACTTTGAATTGTAAAATTCAAAGGCGGTTTTGTTCCCGCAGCCCCGATGCTTTAGCGATGCGGTATTGGATGGTGATGCTACGCCAGTCGAGGACGACGCAGACATTTTTGGTGCAGCACCGTTGCTGTCGTGTAGCTGTACAGTTCGGGATCGTTCGGCTGTAAACGGGCCCGATACTCTTCGTGTTCACAGCGCACCTTGATTTAAATGTCCATACAATTAAGGCACGCGGTGAATGCCAAGAGAGATGGCAGATATCATCCATGACTGTTTTTTTTTGGAAGAGCGCAACGCAGGTAACGCACGCGTCAGTTTTGTTTATTTAGTTTCTCTGAGTGTTTTTTTTATGGAAGCGCGCGTGTGTTAAGGCAAACCGACGCTTCAACGCGACCAAACCGAATCTGCGCCTACAGATGAACTTTTATGATTATGCATTGAGCAAAAGAGAGCGTTATCAAGTGACATTACAAACACACAAACCCGCGCAGAAGGACATCAAACAACCAACCTTTGAGGTTTGATAAAATGGTACATTTATTATTTACTCTCGTCTCTGGGTCTATTTATACGTCACGTTTATTTAAACATGGTGAAAACGGTCTATATGATTGTCTTGTTTGCAGTGATGCAAATACGTGCTGACGCGGTGTTTTAAGATGAAGAAAAATACGCATAGTGAAGTTGTGAGGCCTACAATTACAACCAAATTAAACAGGCGACACGAACCGGGTTCCTTGAATTTCTGCAGACACACACTGTCTGATATAAATGACAGTCAGCGGACGCTGTCAGTGGCTTTTGTAATGCGTCCGAGAAAATGTTAAGTATGTTTCCAATATTCGTCTGAAATGCATTCATGATTCTGAGAAGTCTGTAAACAATTTTAGGCTGTCAATAAAACCACATATTCACGAAACAGACATCACTTCATTTTTTTCCACGCAAAATTTGCCACGTCCTATTTAGCCTGTTTTAAACTGGTCAGTTCTATTTTTGTGGACGTCAAACTCGACTTTTAATCTTACATCTTTGTGCGCTATAATTCACAGAAAATATAAATATCGGTGTTATTTAGTAATTGGGTTTCAGGCCCCAAGCTTGGACCTGCAATTTGGAGGCAAGTAAACAGCGTCAACGTTTTAAATGCGTTATATTTGATATTCTCTCCGACGGTGAGCATGCACGATGCAAGCAGTGGAGTAAACACGCTTAAAATAACATTTGTAAACTAACCAACTCATTTCACACATATTACCGTAGAAAGACTTCCAGATTTGATCATACCATTCATATTCACGTTAGTCTCATATAAGATTGCTCAGTTTTTTGCCAGGGAGAGGTACGTGCACCCAAAACTGTTACGCATCATCCCTCTGTTCCTAAGATAACCGTGGGTCTCATTTTCAAGGTCATTTATTAAGCTAACGGTTGCTTTTGGAAATAGTGGGGCCTATCTGGTTTTGGCAAAATCGCTTTTCACATTAAACTGCTGACTGAAACTAAATTCCGTCAGTCAAACGTAAACAGATTCTATTTGTAAAAGTTAACACACTATTATAATAAGATTTCATTTAAAACGTTAATCGTTTTCGACCAATCAAAACGCGACCTTCAGCATCCACGGGGGCTTAATTTTGCTCCACAACAAACTGTTAATTAATGTTTACGTTAATTATACATACAACGTCGTTTTCTTACGCTACGGCAGAATGAAATGAGAATGAAATGAACTCGGGCCTTTTTCACCGCGCGTTTAGAAAGCTGCAAACGCTCGGCTTCCTCCGTTTATCTTCGTTTACTCAAGTCGAGTCAATACAAAGACGATAAAGATGTACATTTACACGACGGTCTTTAACATCACTTGAAATTCAAGGACATTTTTATCAAGGGACGGGTCGCATATACGCAGTTTTCTTCACAAAGAGCTACATAGTAGTGGAAGTGCACGGCGTAACCAAAAAACCAAGCCGTTAAATTGTGAAGAAAACGAGAAAAATGATAAAGGACAAGTAGATTTTCCGCCTTTTAGCAACGGGCCATTTGTGAGACGCGAACCGTGGCCTTGCCGCAGAAGCTGTATATTTTAAAAGGTATCTAAGGACAGCGAATAATGTCGGATCAACCCCATTACGCAGAGGTGTAGCCTACATTAACATATTTCATCAAAAGAAAATTCAGGTCGCAGATGAAATCCCGCTGTCCCTGTATTTCAATCAGCGAGCTGGTAATTTCTGTAAATGTTGGTTCTTGAAGGACGCGGGGACGCGGAGAGTGACACGCATGTACATCGTTTGAAAGCATGGAGAAGGTTTTAATGAAAAGTTAGCGGATTGGAAAAGGAAAATGAAATGTTTGAAAAACAAACGGAGAACAGGACTAAAACCGATCAAGAATATCAACAGTTATGATCAAACACAAGGTGATGTGTGTGCGGTTGTGATAGCCTGTCGTATATTGATCGTATGCATACAGTATACGCTCAGTATATGTGATATGAAATATAACTTAAGGACAGTTCACGTTTTACAATGTGTTTGTGTCATTAATTGTCAAATGAATTGTAAGCAGACAGCATGAGTGTCATGATGCGGTTATATAACGCTGGTTTATAGCAGCGAGAAAATAGCTTCAACCAATCTACGAATCTCTTCGTACTATTTTTGCATGAATAAATGCGTTTAATGCGCTTTTGTGGAAGAAGTATACGGGCTGAAAATAAAGAGGGATGCTCTACATTATTACATTATGCGAACTGAAAATGGACCAGGCCAGCCACGAGTGTGTGTGTGTGTGTGTGTCGTCTCTCACGCGCAATAATCTCCACAAGGTGGCGTCGTTTAACATTTGACTATTATTGATCATAAATCGACTGATCAGGTTAATAAAGTTTAAAAATATGACGCACAGTGGACATATGGCCTCCAGAAGGCTTAGAGAATTTTACAGTTTTAATACCCAAAGATTAGCAAAATTAAACTTTTTTTTAAACTATTTTACTAAAATGAATACGTCACGTAATATGTGCATAATTTTTGTAAATACGTTTACGGTTTGTGCCGGAGTTTGCTTATACAAACGTTCACGAGAACACTGATAATCGTTATGAAATATTTGTCGTTTATTTTGTGCTTAGGTATCAAAATATCCGTCTTGTGTAACACGCTGTGTCATATGCATAATGTTGTTACAGATTCTATTAAACTGTCGATATGTCACAATCTTTTTGTCTGAGATCTGACACACTCACATCGTCTAACACACAGTCATCATCACACACACTGACATAAAGACTCTTCAGATGCTAAAGACAGCCTAAAGATGACAAACAAGAACTACAATGTCTTTAAAAGAGAATGAAGGAGCTGATTAAATAAGCAGAACAGCTGAGAGGCAAACGAGAGACAATGAGAAACGGGTGACGACAGACAGAGAGAGAAATATTCGGCACCTTCCTCGATCTTAGTGGAAGGAGAATCCGGCCGACGGGAGCCCGCCGCACCACTGCGAGATGAACTTCAGCACGTCCTGGCATTCTGGACTGTGAGTGGTCTAAAGAGTAAAACAGAAACAACCAATCACCATCATTGGGCGGGCATGATGGACGGGAATAAATCGTTACGCGAAACCTACAAATGCGCCCAGAAGATAAAAAAACTACAGCTGATGATGAAACAACCAGAAAGAGAAGATTTACATTTGCTTTGACACAACACGTGCTTCCAAATTCAGCCCCGACTGTTCACGTACGATCTGAATTATAAATCACGTGCGTTTCAGAGCGATTGAAGAGCTGATCGTGAAAACAGAGGTAAGAATGATGACATCACCTTTGTAGCCATCAGGAATTTATTCCAGTCGTCCTTATTTGCTGCCATGCCTGGTCTTTTGAACTCGATTTTATTGCGCAGAACAGGGTAACCTGCCATCCACAGGAAACAAAAGTTAAAAGGAATAATTAACAATGTTTTATAATTAGCATCTTAAAGGGGTCGGCTCGCAAGCGCAGGTTCTTGTAAAAATCAGAAAGGCATTTGAAAGGAACTAAATATGCATTATTTAACGGCACGGGTTCGAATTTCACAAAAGAAAGAAATCATTAATAGCAGCTGGCTTTAATTTCATATTTTGAAAGAAAGAAAAAAGGCAGTTTGGTGAAAATAAAGTAAAACATTCTATAGAACAGAAACAATACAGGGACTTTTTTACAAAGGGTCATTTAGGGCCCTTATCGTACAAACTCCCGCCCCTGCAGGGACGAATCGGTACAGGTTGCCTCACCTGTGATGACACAAGGTAGAGACCGGATACCCGTGCCGACGGCCACTAAAGAGGCCTCGTACGTGCCTCTCTCATCGTTGGGCAGCACCTGCTCCACCCGCTGGTCCATAGACACAGTAAGAACCCATTCCCTGATCTCCTCTCTCTTCTCCACCTGAAACACACCTGCATTCACTCAGAGACCGATGGAGACCTTGAGGGTAGTCACAGCGTGTGAAGTCTTACAGTGACGTGGAGCTTTGAAGGTACTGGAACCTCAAACGGTATGTCTGTGTTCTGGAAGTCTGTATGATCCAGGGCATCCAGTGTGCCTTCGTCGATGCCCTGTGAAACGAGTACCAACATTCAGAAATTAAATCAGAAAGTTTAGTAAAGCAATACGGTGAGAGAGGCTGTATAACATTAACGGAACGTTGCTATGCGCAGTGATACAAACAGCTCAGTGAAGAGGTCATAGCTGTGCTTTGTCAGGATTGGTCAACAGCTATTGACCAATCGGAATCCAGGACAACTAAGAGTTATAGTTATTTATAATTTGATATCCATTGCCAATCCAAACCTGTATGACCTTTTGGCTTCTAAGGGACACAAAAGAAGATATTTTGAAGTACGTTGGTGACCAAACAACAGTGGCACTTATTGACTTCATTGTATGGACACAAAACCACTTTCTCCAAATTTTGTGTTCCAAAGAAGATATAGTGGTATAGTTACAGTATAGTTATAGTTATGATATAAGTGGTATAGTTTTTGAATGACATGAGGGTGAGTAAATGATGGAAACGTTTAATTTTTTTGGGTGAACTCTCTCTTTAACAACACAACTGTGGTTTTATACTTATCTGACCACTTGTAAAGATAACTAGTACTATAAATGCTCGACAAATAGGATGGAGGGGACCGAAACCCCTTTAAATATGCTTTAGCAATGCTTGTGAATAAATGACTGTTAAATCAGTTTGCTAGAAATTTCTCAAGTACGCAAGCACACACTAGAGGCACAAGTATAGTTTGAGTTTTCTACACAGCCTGTCGTCTGAATGGAAATACTCTCATCAGACTGCCAGTGAAAGCTGCTTAACTTACATCAGCCAAATCCAAGAAGCGGTTGAGGAAGATAAAAGCCATGTTCTCCCAGCCGACAGCCTGCGCGAGAAATATTCATCACTGAATATGAAACAACTCGTGTTTGTCAACAAATTAAAAATGAAAAGTATGAGAAATATTTAAAAGGCAGTGGTAAAAGAGGACGCGTCGCCTCTCCAGCTTCAAAATGTGAGGCAAACTGCTTTTGCGAATTATTCCCACTCGCTGTGAGCTCTAACTGGAGGTGAATGGAAACCAGTTTCCCAGGACTCTAAGCTGCCGTCCGGTTCTCTGTCTCACATGAATGGTGAACGCGTGTGTTTGGAGCTCTGAGCTCACCTTGGCAGCCAGGCCGGCCTCATAAAAAGCCTTGTCGGCTGGAATGAGTTCGGTGTGCCTCAGGAGAGAGATCGACAGCTTGGCAGCCACAGGACTCTGTAGATAAACACATGCAAATTCACGTTGACAGCTAAAGCGTGTCGTTTGTGGACGTTAAAATACCTTCCCCCATCCGAGATTTGCAGAGTAAACTGTTAGACTGTTAGAACAGAGTAGACTAACTTCCTAAAGAGTGTAAACAATGTATCAAAATGGTTCTGCATCAACACAGCAACATTGGCTCAACCATTGACTTTGGGGTGGGACTACCTGTTTGTCTGACCAATGGGAGATGAAGGGAGTGTTCGGGGAAAAATAGTGGAAAATGTTTGGTGCTGGGGCTCCCCAGGGTCGTAACAGAGAACCACGGTTCTAGAATGTATTTTATGCTATACAGCAGGTTCTGTTTGCATATAATAAAGGTATGTTGTCACATATATACATACCAGCTGGTCGATGCCTTTAGCTGCAGAGCGAGTGGCGTAACAGTGAGCGACCAGCAGCATCTGCTCAAACTCCTCGTGGGCTGGAGAATTTGCCTCTGCAGACTTGGTCAGGTTTTCACACTGAATGCCACAGAGATAAGACTCAGTATGTCAACCGGTCCCATCTGAATACACAACCGATGCTGCCTAAACAATGCGTTTCCCGGATGCATGTAACCATGAAAACCGAGAGCTCACCAGCAGCAGAAGAACATCCCTCAGATCGGCCCACATCCGATAGGCTTCTGCACAATCCCGGTCCCTCAGGTTCATTAGCTCCAAGAACATCCGCTTGTAGATGTTGAAGTTCTACAGGAAAAAGAGGAAAGATGTTGCCGTGGAAACTTAAAATTCGATATCCTCGCTTAAAGGAAAATATCATGGAAAACAGGATCTTTCCTGCCTTCTCCAGGATTTTCTCATGCTCGACTCATTTTTAAGACTATATTTAAAGGTACAGGAGCGAAAAGAGTTTAATTCTATGGGAGAATTAGTGAGCGGAAAATGTCACAGAATATTTAATAACAAAACACCTTGATGAATAAATTAATAATACAATGACAAAAGCACATAGCAAACGTAATTAAAACGTAACTAACACGAAAGCTAAAAATGTAAAAAGAACAGCGAATTAAAACGGTAATTTTAATTCTACAGTGAAATTCTACAGTAAAACTACAGTGAAACGGACCTGTGAGTAAGCGGGCACACCGTGTTGGGTGTACAGGCTGAGCACCTTCTCCGTCTCGCCCTCTTTTATCAGGTGAGTGGCGTACAGGGCGATGTACTTGTGCAACACCTTAAAATTCTGTTGAGGACAGACACAAGCAGATGTCATCACATGTCATCACACTGACATGTCTGGGGTGAACAGCAGATGAACGGGCACCTGTTTTGAAGCCGTATCAATGCATTTCTGCCACTGGCCTCTCTCAGCGTACATGTCCAGAGCAGCCATCACATCCACCCCGACCAACTGATTCAAAATAAACCAAACACTATTAACAGGCACTCTGACAGCACAACATAGCTTACAAGACAAAACAAGACTCCCTTATAACTCCCCCGGCCTGTGGTAAAATTACGGTAAAGTTTTACAATCACCAAATCACGGTAAAGTTCTACAATCACCAAATCCCGGTAAAGTTCTACAATCCCGGTAAAGTTCTACAATCCCGGTAAAGTTCTACAATCCCGGTAAAGTTTTACAATCACCAAATCCCGGTAAAGTTCTACAATCAGCCTATCAGTATATCAGCCTATACAGTTTCCTCACATCCATGCGTGTAACACTGTATATTTAAGTGTATTTTTATTTGACTACTTTTATAAACGGGTACATGTAACATTTAACTAGTATCCTGGTTAACGTCTTTCTCCAGTGAAGCACTGCAGAGAGGGGCAAGCGCTCACATCCATTTACTGACTCATATCAGTTATTGTAAATTAAATCAAGGCAATCATCCTCATTTTTCCCTCCTCACAACAGCCCCTGAACACAATGAAGCAACCGTGTGAAGCAGCTGCTGTCTACACTGTTGTGTTATGCTCATTTAATGTGGTCCTTAAACACAACTACCACTGATGGGGGATCCATTTTCTTTGTCAAACGTAAACAGAATTTTGACGGTAGTTATTATTAGCACACACATCCTGTTGTATTAAGCCGTGCTGTATATTTGTGACAAATACGATGTAAATCTGATGTTTCCTGTCAAAGAGAGAGATCTACCGAGAGGTGAACTAGATCTGTTGGATTAAACAGTTGGGCCAAGCTAATCAGCTAATCAGCATTTTCTCTCTAATATTCATATCAATGAGTCAAAAAAGAAAAGTGATTATTATAATGTGAACTTACAGAGTCGACTTTGCCTTGATTTTTCAGGTGCTCTTTATACCGCCTGTCCACATATTCTTCTAACCTGTGAGGACAATAATAGCAACAAAAACTCACTTACATGAGTTCTCAAAGGCAGAACTGTGATGTACTGCTATATTATTTTATTTCTATGTTTGTCTGCTTAATAAAGACCATCTACATGTTTTACACATTAAAATGTTCAATCTTCGCCGTCGAATATGTCCTGTCCAAACTTCCAATTACAATTAATGTCTACACAGCAAAGAAATCTGTATTTTGTCAAGCGATTTCATGAGGTTTTTAAGAATACACATCACATAGGACTTTACAGTATTTAGGCTTGATTCCTAAACCCATTTTTGTACCATAAATAAAAAACAGCTGGAGATAAACAGTGAAGGCCACCTGCACCCCTGAGTTTTTGTGCTGTGGCCTTGCGCTGTCGTGCAGCTCGTCTGTTGCGGTGAGTGATTTTTCTGACAGTGAGCAGAAGTGATTTCACTGCTTTCCTGTCACATTGTTGGCTGCGGCGTTGTCAGGGGCGACCGGCTCGCTAAGGGCTCACCTTGGATCGAGCTCCTTGGCCACTCTCTTGGCTTTGTTCCATTCTTCTCCTTCAATGAATGCCTCTATGGCGTTCTTAATGAGGTCCAGGTTGAGGTAGAGCTCGGCGGCCTGAAAAAAACATTTTGTACCTCAATAGGCCCGCGGCTTGAAGGACGCCAAAGAACAGACAAAGTCTCGGCGCTTTTTGTGCAGTCACATTTCCTTTGTGTCATACATTAAATACACACACACAAGCTCTCACACACACACACACACAAGCACACTGAAAGCATTGTTCTGTATTTTGACTTAGAAAAATGATCTCTGGAAAAAGCTATCTGTAAAAGCGATGTCTATGTCAAATGAGAAGTTTAATGAACATAACATAAATGTGTAACAAACAACACGATAGCGCCGTACCTCGTTGTATTTTTTAAGGTGGATGAGGCGCGGTCCTACAACCTCACTAACGTCCACCGCCTTCTCGTGGGATAAAAATTTAATGGCCAATTCTGCAGCCTGGAGGACATGAAAAGACAAGCACACAACTGTAGGAACTGCACAAGCACTCGTAGTCCTTTTTTATCTATCGTAATGTGACGTATTTCAGAGAGAAACACGACATTCAAGGACAAAAATGACGGTTTTATTTGTCTGGCTATGACTGGACTATGAAAAACGAGTGTTACGCATCACAACGGGGTCAAAACTAAACATACATTTGTTGAAATAATATCTAACTATCTTGTTGACAGTAACAGATGTTAGAATCTTATTACGTTTTGATTTAACGAAATGACAATAAGAACGTCATACAACCTATACATTAAACTCACTGTAGTTGGGGGACACATAATATATTTTTAAACCATAGATGCAGAAAATCTCATTATATTTATGTTTTGTGCATAGCAAGAGGCTATTACATGGAAAAGAGGAAGGACATCTTTCACATTTCGAACTGGAACTCCATCGCCATTAAAATTCCCTCCCTGGACACGCTCTCCCCCGAGTTCCCCTTCATTTCCAGCCCTGACTGTGTTCTTTATGGGATGAAACACTGGTCTGGACTTTACCTTCATCCAGCACTTCATCAGCAGCTCCATGTTGGACGAGTCCTTCACTTTAAGATAGCAGTCCACAGCTCGGCCGTACTCGCCCGTCTGTTCCCACTCTCGAGCCTGCTCGATCATTCCCTCCGCACCCCTGACAAAACACACAAACACAAGTTTCCCAGACGGACGTAAAGTGTAACGCAGTCTCACTTGTGTACCGTTTCCTGTTTCTCCTCGCTACTGACGTCACAACACCCAGCAGAAGAAAAACACAAAAACAATCACTGCCTTCACTTATTCGGCAAAAGCAATTTCATTAAAGCTGACCACACACTTTGTAGCTTATTGCATTGTGCTGTACTCTCGGAGTATACTGAATAAAGTCTGTTTTTTTGAAGGTCGCTGTACACTGTACAATTGCTAAGATAACATGGCTGTTTATGAAAGCCAAAGCAATGTGAAGCCTAAAACCTTCATCTTTACACTTCCGGTGAAAATAATCTGTACTTTCATTATAACAAATGATGGTTTTAAACCTGCAGGAAGTCAACGGGACATCATCAGTGTGAGTCTGCACTCAGCTACAAACTCTTGCTACATTCTGTTCAGCACAATGGACAGCGGCAAACTCTGCAGTTCTGTTTCTTCTGGAGTTGATTTAAAACTTTATTTCCTCCTCCTGCAATCTTTATTAGCACCAGCATTGTTAATATTTAACAAAATTACCAGTTCATACTTTTGAAAATTTTATAAACGATGACAAAGTTTGCTTAAAGGCAGAGTAAGCGATCTGTTACAGGAACATTTTTTGTTATGCTAGTCTTTTCACGACCTGATAGCAATCACCAAGAGGTCTAAATATATTCAATATGCATTACATTTAAATATATAATATAATTGAAATATATAATTTCATATAATGTATTATTTCTATCTTCTGTGGAAGGCACAGGACCAAAAAAAGTTTGTCCAATCATTGCATTCGGTCTGAATATTAATATTATTCTTACGTTTCATTATTCTTAAGAATACTGATGACATGTGCTTGTAACATATGCCTACTGCGTTTTATAGAGCGCTTTCCATTACATGCTAAACTAAAATAGCCAAAAAATCCAAGAAAAACCAAGAAAATAGGTTAATGATACAAGAGCCCGTGTTACTGCTGAGCGAGCTTTGAACTGACAATGTAAAACGTTTCTTCTTTTCCTCCGCAGAAGCGTAGAAGTCTTTCATGTTTTCCCACAAGTCGTTAAAAACCGGAAAATTATCAGCGGAGACGGATTTGCTGCGTGCCTGCGCGTTAATGAGCTGCTCGTTATGGATTTAATTTAGGATAAAACACAGCCATGTTTTAATAAATGAGGGAAGCCAAGCAATGAAAAGAGGAACTGAACGTAGCTCAGACAGTAGAGCTGAAGAGTTTCCAAAAAACAATAAACAAGCAACAATCCAGACAACAAGACACATGAATGTGAGGAAAACAGATACAGCAGTACTGGAGTTAGGAGAGAGTTGTGTTACCAGTTGCCTTCGCTCTCATATTCCTTTTGAAGGACGTTCAGCTTGCTGGGCAAATAGTCTTTACAGATTCGCATCGCATCAGTCCACATTCCAGCGTCCTGAAAGTGGAAAAGACGATTTTACAAATGCAGCCAAGCTTAACATGTATTTCCAGCACAAAAGTGGAAGTCTTTGAATCTCTTCCGGTTATTAGAGTTTTAAAATGAGATCAAGTGGCTGGCCGACTCTCACAAAGTGAAAATTGTACTGTGTCACACGTTGCTCAGTTTGAATTGAGGGACTGGAATAAACATGCTGCTTTTTCTGCGAAATGTTTTGAAAGTGTGATCTCTGATCTGTGGCGATGTCAACATTTACTACAGCAAAGCTCACAGACTCAGCCTTTTTGAGGACTCATACTTTGTAGTATTTGATGGCGAGCTCTGGTCTTTGAGCTCTGAGCAGGAAGGCTTCTGCTTTCTGGAAGTCTTTCTGCTCGAAGCAGAACTTGGCCTGACTGATGAGAATATCGGCCACACTGTCAGGATCATGAGCTTCAGCCACTCTCTGTGCATTACTCCAGTCTTTATTATGAACATGCCTGCGACACACAAACACTGTCAGCCTTAATCAAGCATCATTTTCAGACATTCTATGACAGCATCAATGCATTCATTTAAAATAAATATATATATATATATATATATATATAAGCTTACTTACATCAGTACGGCCTCTTTGGGTTTCCCGGCTTTGATGAATTCTGCCTCGGCTTCACTAAAATTGCCCTTGAAAATTAAACGATACAATTATTAATGAGAATAATGAACTCTAAAAAAACGCTTTATGGGGTCTAACTTAATATTCATAACACATCTGAAAACAACAATACTGCAGACATGTGATCGGGTAAGCATCCTAACGAGCTATTCTGATTGGTCATTTTAAGTCACCTGATCCTCGAGGAGCATGGCGTGTTTCAGATGGATATCCGGAATCTTCTGGTTCATGGAGAGTCGAGCCAATTCAAAGGCAAAGTCAAAAGAGCTTCAAAAAAACAGGTTTGTGTTTTTTAATTAATTAATTTATTTGTCTTTATAACTGAGCAAGCCAAACGTCGCTGCATATTTATTAACGCATTACAAAAGCATTCCATTCGTTAACATTAGTTAATGCGCAAGCGTATACGAACTAACATTTTTTACAGCGCAAGTTAATCTTCATTACTAATAGTTCATGCAAATACAACTCATCACCGTTTACTAATGTTAGATCATAGTTCATCACATAATTAACAGCTATTAACTTTGGATTTAAAAAAATGTATCAGCACATGCTGAAATTAAGATGAATAAATGCAGTATAAGTTTTGTTATTTGTTAGCTCATGTTAACGTATGCAGTTAACTAATGCTAACAAATTAAATCTTGCTACAAAGGGTTATCCTACGGCTTATTAACGTACTTGTTATCAGTTGCCAAGTCAATGGCAGTTTCCAGCAAGCCGAACTTGTTGAGCAGTTTAACCGCAGCCTCTCCTCCAAGACTCTTGGCCCACAGGTAAGCCACCTGCTTATGGGCGCTGGCCCCCCCGTGGCTCTTTGCGATCTGTTGTACAAACATCAAGAGCGATTCGTATCTCCAGTGTCTGAATCTCTCTACATTTTACACAACTTCCAATCAAAGGAGGCTGGTACAAGAGAGTTTCATGCGTAGGAGAACACAAAACGAATCAAAACCATACAGATAACAACAAAACCTCCCTGTAGCCCAATGAGTGCAGCACTGTGCTCGCAACGGTAAGGTCATGGGTTCGATGCCTCAGGAATGCACATACTGTAATGATGCATAAGCACTGATAGCAAACACTGTAGCGTGAACACACACCCGATAAGCTTCCTCCCACATGTCGTTGACTCTGTACATGTTTACGACAGCTTTCCAATCGTGACCCTCAAGGTAATGATACTCTGCCTCCTGAAACCTGGACTCAGTTTCCAGCTCCTGTGAAAATCACACGGAGGTTTTGACGAGCAATAAACGAGCGTAAACGACATCAGAAGAGATCTGGGTGTAATGTGTTTGAAAGAGAAGTATTAAAGTATGAAAGGCCCAATGTGCCCCCAAACCTTAGCCAGGTGAACGTGTGTCTCCTGCAGCAGGTCTCTGTGATGTATGGCGACCAGACGGATCATGTCGTCGTACATGTTTTTGTTCTTGTACATGGTGATGGCCAGGTCTGGTTCATCTACCGTGGTAAAGAGCCTGCAGACAGAGAGGCAGAATGTTCAACACATTTCACAAGCGTAAAATAAAATGTCTGGATTTCAACAATCGGTTTCTGCCTTCAGATTACACGGTGCTAATTGTATGAGGTTTATTTAAGGACAAATTAAATACTAGAAAATATAAAATGATTAGAAAGAAAGGGGGAGACAGACAGACAGACAGAAAGAAAGAGGAGAAAAAATCCATATTGAATTTCTTTTTACTTTACTGTCTTATAATACATTTTTGGGGGTTTTTATCTCTTGTTTAATGGTACACAGTGTGTCCTGATGTGGTTTTACTGACACCAGAAAGACTGTTGCCTTATTACAGACAATCTGCTCTAATGCTCCAGTATCGCAACACAGCGATTTGACAATAAATGAATCCAGCCGTCAGTAAGAGATAGTGATCAACATCAAAGAAACAGCAGAGAGTGTGTGTGTGTGTGTGTGTGTGTGTGTACCTCTCAGCTTCTTTGAACTTGCCCTCTTTCTCCAAGTCTTGAGCTCTGCTGATATAGAGGGCAGACACCTCCTCTTGTGTCATACACTTCACTGCAAGCTGTGCGTACGTGTACGACAGACAGAGACAAGGAGAGAAGAAACCGAGGCACCGAATGCTAAACAACAATTCATAATCATTCAATAATGTAAATTGTTCTTGATTTGAATCTGGGAAAAAAAACAGCTGCGGTTTTGAGCTTCTGTCCATCAGATTTATAATTGCCACTACAAACTGACTTATTCAACTACAAAGAACAATCAAGCTTCATGAAATTTTCATATTTTAAGCCAAAACATTTAAGCCAGAACTCTCATGAATGTGCAAAGCAAGGCTAGGAGAGATATGGAGATCTTCAGTGAGTGAACTTCTGATGTTCTGGAGGACTTTAAAGTGATTTCAAAAAGTCATACAGTTCTGGAACAAGATGATGACACTGCTTTAGTTTAGGTACATTTCCTTTCGTTCTTAGAGCTTCTTATAATACACTTAAGAAGGAGCCATGTCAATTGTAGTAATGCTTGCCCTTAGTAAGTGCCACTAAATATATTCTACTAACATCTGCAACCCCCCAATCTTCCAGTCATTGTTCTTCGTAGTCAGGTTTACTGAAAGAAATCAGTCTGCAGTCTGCAGAGGAACACAAGTTGACATTTACCTTATGAGCCTGCTCCCATCGGCCAGCCTGAGTGTACATAGCGATAGCATCTTTGATATGATCACCTTTCACGAACAGACGCTCTGCCACCTGTACTCAGAACAACAGGACAACCCAAAACACATTCAGTACACAAAACAAGAAACAACGTTCCAGATAAAATGTGATTTATAAGAGTGGACGTCCCCCTTTTGACTTGAAGGTCCACCCCCATTGTCTACGCCAACATTTGATCATCACATTACAATCACAGTTTCTACCCAATACAATATTCTAGAGCTTGTCATAACTAGAACGATATAAATATAACCAAACACATGTTTTAGCTTATTTCAATGCGCGTTCTGTCTTAATCTGAAGTCATCTTAAGGCCCCCTTAGAAGATTGTTGAGGACCTCTAGTGGAGGCCCTCGACTGGTCTATGAGATACCTCAAACTCTTGCACTGAGGCGTAATGCTGGGCTATCCTCAGATAATACTGGGCAGCAGTCTTGTCTTCCTGTAGCTCCAGTATGTGCAACGCTTTCTTCCACTGGCGTGCTGCGATCGCCGCTTCTATGGCCTTGGTGGAACGGCTTTAATGGGGAGGAGAGTTTGAAAGAGATGTATGAATGAAGTGAAGTATGGCTGTCTGATTAAACTGTTGACACCCAGTCTGATCTAAACCCTGGTGAGATACAATGACCTGTGGATCTATAGAGGTCAGTTACCCTAAAACTCACCCGGCTTCTATATAATGGTTAATAGCAGCATCCATTTGTTTCTGTTGCACTAGATAATCTCCCCACACTTCCTCCAGCTTCACAACCTCTGCAGGAAAGGCAACACGGGCCAGATCCACCGCTGTGGAAGACAAATTCATTTATTGAGGTCCACTAGGATGTCATGTCCAAACTTGCCTACAGCTCTGAGCTCGTTTTTTTGCGTCTCATCCTTTTGTTTCCTTTGCAGGCGTTCTTACCTTTCTTGAAAGCATTTCCCTTCCTGTAGCAATCCAGGGCTCTTTGATTATTCCTTATCCTTTCGAACAGGTCACCTGCCTGTTAAACAATTGTAATCATTATGTTGGATTTACAGAAGAAATACCCAAAATGCTGTCTGTGACTGAAACTACTTCCTACACTAATAAAAAGACCAGCTGAACTAAAAGCGTTTGGATGCTAGTGTTCTGATTTCTCCACCAACCTTGTTAACTAACTTAACTAGCAAGCCTTTCGTGGTCAACTAGCTTTATCACAAAGACCATGCTTGTTGGGTATTCTTTTTATTGTTGGGTATTCTGGTCCAAAAACCACACAGGCACTAACCAACCAAGACCAACAACACAGCAGTGCTTCCTGGTCTTCTGAGCAACGGGCAAACCTTTACAGCAACCATAATGTCTTGCTAGACACTCATATGTAGAGTACAGCATTTTCCTGATCTCTGAGCTCAGGGAAAACCCACCCTCTCATAGAACTCTCCTTTAATGAGTGCGGCCGTGATGCGGCTGATGATGTCATGGTGCGACAGGAGCTCGTCTCTGCTCATGGCCAGCCAGGCGGCTTTGGCAGGAAGTCCTGCTTTTAGGTAGAGGTTAACAGCACCCGTGACATCTCCCTCGTTCTCCTTCACCTCCGCTGCCTTCTCGTGCTGATTGGTCTCCATCAGGTAGGAATAATAACTACGTCTCAAATTATCCAACTCTGGATGGCCCTAAATGTGATAAGAATCCATGATTAGCATGTGCAGTTTAAATACTTTAACGGACACTTTACATACTTCATACTATCTAGAAGTCATGAATATAGTTGTGAATGTTCAAAACGATGCAAACCTTTGCTTCGGCCACGGCAATGCATTCATCCCACATGTGGAGCTCCTGGTACATTTCCATGACTTCATCGACCGCGTTCTGTAGGGTTACCGTAATTTCACTCACAGCAAGATACTGGAGATCATTTTTTCTGTTGGCTCTGTGCCAGGTATGTCATTACAAATCGGTTCTTTACCTGCTCCAAGTAATACATCTCTGCAAGCTTAAAGTTCTTATCCAGCATTGCCAGTCTTGCCTTCACTTGGTAGTGGTCTGTACCATCACCCCCCTACAGAACAGTAAATAACACTCAATTCATATGCCAAGTACAACAACAGAATTGTGCGTTCTGTTAGTATGCAAACATATTAGATCCAGTACAGACTGGAGTCTTTCTATTGTCCTATTAAAGAGACAGTTTCCCCAAAAATTCTTCCATCATTTACTCGCCCTCATGTCACTCCAAACCTGTATGACTTTTTGGCTTCTGAGAAACAACAATGAAGATCATTTCAAGTACGTTGGTAACCAAACAACAGTGGCACCCACCACTGTACGAACATAAAACCACTGAGACATTTCTCAAAATATCTTCTTTTGTGTTCCACAGAAGAAAGAAGTCAAACAGATTAGGAATGACATGAGGGTGAGTAAGGATGGAAAAGGTTTTTGGAGTAAACTCTCGAAAGGTCCTTCAAAACTTGCTGTGTTTATCTGCTCTACTTACGTATTCCTTCGAGACTGCATCAGCAATCTTGTTGGTCTCATTTAGGAATCTAACTTTGGAGACGTCTCCAAGGGCTGCAAAGCACCTGCGCAAAATTACAACGGCGCCCCCGGAGGAGAAACCGGTTAAAGCAACGTTAACAAAATACAAACAACACCGTCGTGTATGAAATCAGGGCTCGTAGTTCAGATCACGAACATCAGCTGTGCTCCATCGTTAGTATTGTTCACGAAAATAAAAAACACAAAAATACACATAACCACAAACACAACCATCACATATTTATCACTGTTGCTTCCTAAGTTATATCAGCCAACACATTTATATCGGCAACGCTCAAAACCGAAAGAAAAATCAAATAACTGAGAAAAACTAAACTGAAACTACAAAACCCTGAACAAGCTAAAACGAAATTAAAACACAGTAAAAACTGACAAAAACTGAACCCGTGAACTAAAATTAATAACCAAACGAAACATTTCAATCGCTAACAACGCCGGCGTCATCGGGTGGACAGCATGGGACCAGCTTGGGTGGCAGTGCACAGGAAGTACACTCATCCACATCCTTCATTTGCATTCTCCTCCACGTCCCGGGCCGCGTTTCTCTGTGTGCGTTATGCAGATAAGCTTATACATAATAAACCCGGCCTGCATTATTAAAGCCCTTCTCATTTAAAGTCTAGTTTCAGACTCTCTTAAACGCTTATACAGTGAAAACATGCCTGCTGCTACTGGAAGCCTCTTCAAGAGCATCTCTCATGCTTAAGCGTTTATCCCCTGCACAAGAGTTTTCCATCTCAGGTGAAGCGCTTCTCCTCTTATCCACCAGATTACACACGTTTATCTGTAGGCAGACTCCTATCTGAGAACGCTTCTGTTTTTAATGTGTGACAGACAGATCAGCTGTCTGGAGCAGCTGCTTTAGGTGCTTGTCACTGATAATTCTGGCATGCATGAAACATTCGCTGTTAAACACTGCAGTGATAACTGTAGTGAGGCTTTCCGTTAATGAGCATATTTTTACATCGATATCTTTTTTGGGGGAAGCTAGCGGATTGGATAAATAATCGATAATAATAATCACTCATGTTTTAAGGTGTCAAGGCTTTTTTTGTACCAAAAATATCAGCTTTGAGTTTTCTATGAGCGCCCTCTCTCTGGCATTAGTGTTTATAAGTTATCGTTGTGCTACTGTATCCTTAAGACTGTTGCATGTTTCTATAGCAGCATCTTAGAGGCACATCATCTTATTGTAAACAAACGTACCAGTGGCGAGCAGCATTCTCACACAACTAACAACCCTTAACTGCTTATGTCATCACAGCAGTAGGTGAGGCACAGAGGTGGATGGGCTGTCTTGCTGGTCTGACCTTTCAGCGATGTGGAGCTGCCGTGCCTCCAGGGAGAGTTTACTCAGGGTCTTCCACATGGCCTCTGTCTCTGCAGACGTCTCCAGGGTCTCCAGGAACGCTGTGGCCCTACACACACACACACAAGACCGACTTTGAATGGGCATACAGATGTACAGTTCACCCAAAATGACAAGGTGACAAAAGAGGTGATTCTGAGCAGTGGTGCTCATTGACTTCCGTTGTATGAACATAAAACCATTTCTCAGAATTGCTCTGCTTCCACAGAATTAAAAGGTCATACGTGTTTGGAATGACATGAGGTCGAATAAATGATGGGAACATGTTCATTTTTGGGTAAACTATCACTAGCACTTTACTGAGGATAATTCAAGGCCTGTGTGAAGTGTTTTGTGGTACCTGTAATAATCCCCATCATCGATGGCTGTACCGAATTCAATGAGTCCCTCATCCAGAGTGTAGGAGACAGAGTTAACCCCTTCAGTCACAATGACCTCAGTTTTACCACCCGATCGCTCCAGGTCTACAATATCCCCCTGCAGTACGATGTCACGCAATCAAACTTACGTCAAAACACGTCACATTTTAAAAAGTCTTCTCAGGCCTACCCAATTAGCAATTTTAGGTTGTTAAAAACATTTCTGTAACATTTCCATTAAGTAGTAAAAACACTGAAGTAGTTATTTTGAAAGTTTTAGGAATGTTCAAAATTTCCATTATTTGTGATTATTATTATTATTTCACGTTTTATAAACGTTGTGTTAACCTTATTAAGAATACAAGAATACAAATAGAAGCATTATTTAAATATTTTTAAATTCTGTCACATTTTTAAAAACAACTTAAGAATAACGTTTTTGACATACGTTAAAGAAAGCTCCACTAACATTACAACAAGAACGTATTTTGATAACTTCAGAAGAACTTCTATAGAACATTATCCAGATGTTCTGAGAACGTTCCCTGTTGGCTGAATGTAGTGAGATGAGATGTGAGCTCACCTTGATTGGAAACATTGTGACTCTCTCTGGGCTGTCGATGGTGTACCAGACACACAGGTTTCCTCTGTTCTGAGCCACCACGACATCACTTCCTGGCACCCACTGAACGTATGGACAGAAGCTCAACATGGTGCTCTTCACGTTACTCGCTACATCATACAGGTGAAGCTGGACGTGATGAAAGAAATCATATTCATATTACATATTAACCACAACATTTTATTATATTAGAACAGAAGCAGTAGGAAGACATTTTATAAAGCTGAAACAGAACTGTAGTCTGCTGGTAGTTGTATTTTAGAACTTTTCTAGCTGCGCTAACTTGGTGAACCATCTTGGACCAGAAACAAACTAGCAACAATGATATTGAATAGTAGTTGGTTAGCCAGCTTGGCTTGGATCAGCTAAAATCCAGCTTATATAAACTAAATTTATATAAACTACCAGTCCAAGCTGGATTCTTTAGGGAGTTTGTTCCTTACCCTAAGTTTCTTGTCCCTAAAGAGCAGTTTACGACCTGTGTCATTCAGCTCCAGCCAGTCAATCTTGGAGTCGTGGCTTATGGTGCCCATATTATACCCACCGACCAGATCCACTGAAGAACACAAAAAGTGATTACAGAATATGAATGCTGTGTATTCATTACTGCTGATCCAGGATCAGCGATTAGTCATTCTAGTTAAAACATCTGAACAGCGTTTGGACCAAGTTATAAAACTGCTCCATGAAGGATTTCCATCAGAACTCATCACCTAATTGTTGAGAGGAAACCAGGCACGGTGAAGATTAGGAGACCGTTCTATTGAGTGCTGTGAACTTCACCACGCGCACACAAAGAGACACGCAGACGAAACCGAGGCATTTCTTTTCATGCACGTCCCGAACATCCACGACGTAACAAAAATAAATCAATGAGTCTTTCATGAATCACGTTCGGTGACGCTTCCATGCATCTCTGGCTCCTCTTTGTTCACAAATAACCATTCTGATGGAAAGCATCACTTATGAGGGGAGAGAAATGAAAGCAGGGAAAAACACATTGCAATTTGCACTTTGCGAACAGGCTTTAAGCGCGCGGAGCAGTGAGGGGGAAAAGCTCTCTGCTGTCTTTCAGAGGAGAATAAATTGGCTGTGGGTTGTTTCTCATTTTCACCACCTGAAGGAAAAACAAGGCCGGCAGGACGGCGGGAGCACGCCTGGACTTAATTAGCACAGGAAGTGGTCAGAGGCGCGGCAGATGGCGCGCCGCGGCCGGTAAGAGGAAAGAGCTGTGACCGTGACACAGCGGGGTCACCTCCTAATTGAAAGGTAACGTCCGAATCGACTCGACGTCAGCTCAGCTCACCTCTCAACTGTGCCTCAAATGATTTTTTCCTCCGCGGAATCAAATTATGGCTCGTATAGACAAGGTGCCCCATTAAAATCAGAAACAGAGGATTATCTAATTAATAATGAAGGTGCCGAAGTCACTTAGCCTAGTCTCGTGTCTTTTAAAACCAGCAGGACTTTTCTCTTAGGTGGTGCACACAAGAGATAATTAAAGCAAATGTCCAAGCTGCTGCTTCTATACAGTGAGAGCACAGACAATAAGCAGTTCGCTTTTGAAGACGTGGAAAACAGTGCAAGTCGTATTGACTACATTTATGTTTTGTCACCGTTTGAAGCTTGACAGCTCTCGGCCCCCATCTGCTTTCATTGTGTAGAAGAAAGCAGTTCAAACTAGCTAAACTTCTCTTGTGTTCTACAGAGAAAATGTCATACATGATGACATCAGGGTGAGTAAATAATGAAGTTTCATTTTTGGGTCCCTTTAATCATGCATGTTGATGAAAACATGCAGAGACGGGAAGGACAGAATTTTTATTTTGTGGTAAAATATTCCTCTCAACTGAACAGCCTGAGGATAATGACGTCTTCAAAAATCATTCAAAAGCCGTTTGTCCTTGTGTATCGCCCTCAAAAATCATCCTTCATTTACCACAATCATTATTTCACAATGGTAATCTCTGCTTTATTACGGCAGCACTCGCCAGCAGCTGCAGTTGAAGACTTACCGATCGCAATAGTTTTGATGTCTATCAGGTAGGCCAACTTTTTGTTGTCCTCCACTCCCCTCTGTTTCCTCTCATTCAGACGCACACTGCGAACACAAACACACAGACCCGGGAGTGAGCCCTTCTTGTGGGGGCTGAGGGACCTGTCAGTGCTCCATCATGAGGAACCAACAGGACCTGACAGGTTTCATACATGAATGCTGATTTGTGATGACTAAGTCTGCTCACTAACAGCCTGCTGTATCCAGAGCTGAGTGACAGTACCAGGGCAGCTGGTAAACGCAAGCTACATCGCGCCATCTAGTGGTCGGTATTAAATATGACTTTATCAGGTAACGTTCTTAGAGAAAATTTGAAATTAATAGTATATATCGGGAATTAACTGGAATGCAAAACAAGTCACAAAAATATGAGGTAAAAGGAACATTACAGCATTCTGATAAAAGAATATAAAACCAAACTTTTTATTCTTTAGAAAGATCTGCACTGATTAATTATGCTCAGTAAGACCAGGGGCATGAATTTAAAAATACACTGAATGTTCTCGTGTGGAAACTGCACACCTGATTAGGTGAGGATTCATAAACTCTGTCCGCACAGATCCCAGTATTTCATTGCTTCCGTATTCCACCAGCACCAGCTCTCCGGCGTTAAAAATCATGCACACCTGTCAGGAAAAACGCAATTTACAGTTAGCTAGCGCAGGTGTTAATTATATCAGCTGGTGTTGTACGATTCATTAAATCCGGGCCTTGTCTCTCTTAAGGATCTTAATAACACAATGACACAACATGTACCGTTTCATTCTCAAAGAAAAACTTCTCATTTCCGCCGGAGCCCTGCCAAGCCACCTGTGATGAGAGAGGAATGCTGTTTACTGGAGTATGACATGGTCATCAGCTTTGTTTTCCACTACATTACACAAACAGAGAGAGAGAGAGAGAGAGAGAGCATAGCCAGGGCCCTTCATCAATATCCTGTTTGTCACACTCAACTCTCTTCCAGCAAGCATAAGGGCACTTTGGAAACTCAATTAAACATGGATTAACACAATGAACCATGACAGCCCTTGAACTTTTAATTAGACATTTTTAAACTCTTGGTCGAGTCGACGGAGGCGTTGCTTTCACAGCAAATTAAAAACCTGTACATCTGTTTAAAAACGTACAGAGGACAGATTTTTGAGGGATTAAACGCAGCCCGTTTGATTTGAACGCAGACTGAACGAGTGAGAATTACATGTTAGAAAAAAACAAACATGAGATTTTCATACCTGAAATGACCTGGAATATAACACACCTTCGAATAACCGCACCCTACCTCGCTCAGCTTGTTGGACACGAGGTCTCCCAGCAGGAGCGTGTCGGAGGTGTGAGCCACAAGGTATCGGTCTTTGCCCATCACTTTCACCTCGTCTATCTCATAGCTGTACTGCGACTTCAACACCACTCGCGTGCCAGTGGACAAATTCTTCACTATTACCTGCCAGAGAAACAGCAGCAGCGGGTCTCTGACAACATTCAGTGGCACATTCATGACACCAGCCAAGCCACAGGACAACAGGCTTTCACTGTACATACTGTACTGCGGGTATCTCCAGGCAATGCTCACCTGACTCAGTCCAACGTATGTCATCTCAAATTTGTTCCTGTAAATACTGCGACGAAGGCAGCAGTCGAAGAGCTCGACTCCTCCACAGAGTGTTCCCTAAAATTCAGAAATCAGTGTAGAATTAAACACCATCTCCAGTAGTGTAGGAAAAACTTCATTTTAGAGCAACATAGACAACTCAGCAAGCCAAAATAATGACAGAATTACAGTTCTACTTGAGGCAAAAGAACTAACTTAAGCTGTTACTGTGGCTGTATAGCTGTACATACAACGAAATTAGGAGCGCTGGCCTTATTCCTGTTAAACCATTAAACAATAATAGAAACCAAGAACAAAACATGATTATGAATGTAAGATTATGAGTTTACATTATGAATTAATCACATTTTGTCTTTTCTCAGGTGTGTCCAGGATTCAGAACGTAAACAGAACGTAGAAGTTCCCAAAGACTTTGAGAAGTTCTGAGATCTTTATTAAGTTGGTGCGAACTGACCACAGAGAGTCGAGATCCATCTTTCTTCCAGGCCAGAGCTGTGATGGTGTACAGGTTTGGAATCTCTTTGGGAGACGCTTCATCCCAGTTGGCCCTTCGAGGACTCCAGTTGAAAACTCGCAATCTGAAAAACACACTCGTACATGAAAGCTGAAGTGTCATTTTGTGCTATGGCACGGTCATGGGTTTACTGACCCATGCTATACACTCCTAAAGTGTATAGCTTGAAACCACTGTGGCTTGAAACCAACTACATCATGTAAATAAGCAAAGATATAACACATGGCGGTAGAATTAAATGACTTCTCTCACCTGTCAAAGCTTCCCACGACTACAGATTGGCCGCTGGGGCTTGTTACCGCCACCGTGAACTCTTTCTCTGAGCGATCTCGGCTGTAGTCAAACGTCTGAAGGACGTGACCCTCTCTGCCATAGGCTAAGATCTTCTTATCACAACCGGCCACAATAATGCTATTGGTACCCCATGCCAGAGCGTACGGCGGGCAGGCGTGAGTCAACAGTTTACCCTTGACAAATCACAACCAAATTTACATTTTTATGTTACTTAAACATCTGTGTACACATGTAAATAACAGGGCAGCGGTTTACCTGCGATTCTCCAGATCCGTCGTCATCAATGAAATACCGAACAACCGTTCCATCTGCATGACCCGACAGGATTCCCTTTCCTGAGACGCTGGCATGACAGAGGAGGAAAATGTCTTTGTCGTGTTGCTGGATTATCCGCATAGCAGATTTTGTTAGACGTGAGGACAAATCAATGGGGTCGGGAGTTAAACATGCAAACATACTTTGTGGTTAGCGAGACGACATAAGAGTCCGTTCCATAAATCGTAGAGGACTTGCTTGTTTTGGTGTTGGCTTGTCGAATCTGCGTTTGACATAAAAATAGCCACAAAATATAAGTACAACAATGCAAAATGCAATCTGAAGCATGAAACATTTGTGGCACTCACTTTTCCCTCTGCGAGCCCAAATATTATCAGATGCTCGGACGGCCAAACAAGACATGTTACAGCACTCTAGAAAACAACAAACAAGTGACTGCAAACAACATGTAGCACAGCACGAGTGATGTTTGTGAAACACTGGCCTCATTTCTCATCAAACCTTTAAAACACTTACCGTTTGTATAAATTTGTTGCAAATAACCTTTTTATCTCCCCTAGAATACAAAACATATCAGATTAGAAGCTTAAAATAATATGATTTTAGTCTTCATCAGAACTGTGAGATCAACAGCTCTTCACATAGAAGATAAGAAATTATTTCAATATCCTCAACACGATTGCAACAAATCTTATATTTGAAAATGTGTTTTATGCTGAAATGATGAGTTTCCTATTCTGAGATACTTACCATTCCTCTCCAATTTTGTAAACAAATATGATGTTATCCGTTTGGGCAACTGCTATTTTGGTAGAATCCGGAGAAAAGGCCATGGACTTAACTGTATAGGTTTTCTTTCCATACTGGAACAAAACAAAAAATGATTTATAGTGGTATACATTTTCCTGACATGTGTATGCATTTGTGTATAGCACCTTATTGATACCGAATTATTCTGCATTCGGAATGAAACACTGTCTCGCTGTACTTACTTTGGGGTCTGCAGGTTTGGTGGTGAATCTGTCTCTTTTCTCTCCCTGTTCATCATACAGTATAATCACCCTGTCGATTGTGCACACGGCAAACTTTGCATTGTTGGGAGCCCAAGCCATGCAAGTGACTTTAGCAGCTCCATCCTAAAGACAAGATAATAAAGACACTCTGTGATCCATGCAAAAATGACATCCGCCCGGGCTAACAGGGCGGATGTCATAACAGTTCTCAGAACGTTGGCTCAGAACTTTCTTGAAACGAATTCTCTCAAAGTTATTAACGACGTTCTTGCAGTAACGTTAGTGGAACGTTTAACGTTATATATATCATATTAACGTTAAGTAGTTAAAAAACGCTACGAAATTAAAAAACAATAGAATAACGTTAATTCCACATCTAAAAAACGGGACGTTTTGAGCGTTTCTAGAACTTTCAGAATTACTTTTCTAACGTTTTTGCTTCTTAATGGAAACGTTCTCGCAACCTAAACTTGTTAGTTGGACAACTTGAACATTTAAGCGATGAATCTGTCAGACATGTAGCTAAACCGCGTTTTCATGCTCACTAATACACAACTAGCTAGTTTAGCATCTTCGCTAAACGCGTGCTAAAACATTTTACCTGCGGCGTCAGAAGAGTCTTCAGGTACTTCAGCTGCATGCTTCACGCTTACAAATCACTAACATATCACATAAAAGTCGTATTTCGCGTTTAGTTATCAGGATGCAGACATTTTCGTAAACATAGCTTTCTCCCTGGTTACCGTCGTCAAGGAATGAGCGTATGACGTCGTTACGTAGCGCGGATAGACGGACGTCGTGACTCGGAGACGTTTAATGCATGTGTAACAAGGTTTGTAGAGCGATTAAAACAGTGCGGTGTGTTTTATAAACAATTATTGAAAAACTAAAACACTTTCAAAAAAATAAAAAGCAAAACCAATGTGGAGATGCCGGGGATTGAACCCGGGGCCTCATACATGCAAAGCATGCGCTCTACCACTGAGCTACATCCCCTTACTAGGGCGCAGAAGAAGTGAAGAGTATATAAAGACCCATTTAAAATATATTGCGTTTCTGAAGTATTTATTTCTTTACACATTACAATCTACCTAAATGTACAGTCTTAATAGAGGCATTCAGTAGTCTCAATTATAATTTATATTCCCTGTTATACTTATTGCTATTATTGTACTCATTGTCATCATGGAATCAAGCTGATCACATGCTCTCATAACAGCATCTAAAATTATCAACACTGATGTATTCTGGGTGACAGGTCACACAAACACCATTGTGACACCAGCATATTGGAGGTTCAACACCTAAGGCCCTTTGGAACAGTCTGTACCTGAGATCAGAACTTACCAGGAGAACCACCAATGCAATCCGGCCCTGACCCAGACTTAGTTGTTGTGCCAACCAGACCAGTGACATGCACAAACGGGTTATTCTGAGCTTTGAGAAGATACTGCTCAACCTTTGGTTCGTAAAAGAGGTTTTTGAGCTCGTCCTCGGAACATTGTTTTATTTTTTTGAAGCTTTCGTTCGCCTCTTCATTCCTCATTCCAGGAAGGATGTGGAGGGAGAGATAGCCCTGGTGACAGGAGCTGCAAACGGAATTGGAAAACTGATTGCCAAGGAGCTTGGCCGCCATGGAGCAACATTAGTTTTATGGGATGTCAACTCTGAGGCGCTGGATAAGACCGCGAAGGAATTAAAGCAAGCATTAGATGTGCGCGTTTATGCTTATATGTGCGACTGCAGCCGAAGGTCAGAAATCTACAAAGTTGCTGAACTGGTAAATCGAGTTAAAGCCATTTATAAAAAACAATATTAGTTTCTTGGCATCATTATAAATATATAAATTATTTACTGAACTACACACTGTAAACAAAACTTTGCTGCCTTCATTTTATAAGTTTAATCAACTTGGCTGTACAAGTCATTTCAACTTAGTTTTTAAATTCCTGACTGATGTAACTTAAAAATAAATGTACATTTAAAATAAAGTTTAAAAATGCAGTTTTCCACTAAGTGACATCAAATCAACACCAGTTATCAGCACAAAGGTTGTGGGTTGGATTCCCAGAGAACACACATAGTGAAAATTAACATGCATGCCCTGGAAAAGCTGCTTCGCATAAAAGCATCTGCCAAATGCATAAATGTCACGTAAACATAAAAATGTAAGGCAGACACATTTCCTTATAGTGTATATATCTGACTAATATCCTGCTGTTTATACCAGAATCATTTGTAAAGACTTGATCTAAAAGGAGTGGGTGAGTTTTTATGTAGCTACAACGTTTCAACAGGTGAAAAGGGAAGTTGGAGACGTGTCAATCCTGGTTAATAACGCAGGTGTGGTGACAGGAAAATACACCTTCACAGAAGCTCCTGACAGTTTGGTGGACAGAACGCTCAGAGTCAACGCGGCTGCTCATTTCTGGGTAAAACATCTTCTGTTTGGCACATTCTTCCAGCTCTTTGTGTTGTTATGGGAACGGTGTTCTCGTTGTTATCTCAATTGCTTTGTGATATTTTGATTCACAGACGTACAAGGCATTTCTGCCAGTTATGTTACAGAGAGACCACGGGCACCTGGTCTGTGTGGCATGCCATGGAGGGCTGTTTGCTATGAACGGCCTTGCAGGTACTTTTATTCAAAGGCAGGGTGGGCGATTTCGGAGAGCTTTGCAATATCAGCCTAGCTTTGAAAGCGTAAGATCCCGCCCTCCCTTCAGAGCGTCCCCATAGCCACGCCTCCTCCAACACATGAACGCATACATAGTTAAACAGCCAAGATGAACGTCCTATCATTGCGTTCAGGCCGAACGCAATGATTGGACGAACATTTTAAGGTCCTGCGACTTCCACAGAAGATATAAATATATATAAATATTGACCTTCGACCAGCATAACAAATAATATTTCTAGAAAAGATTGCCTACCCTGCTTTTAATGTACAGAATCTGACGAAACGTAATTTCTCGCACGCCACAGACTATTGTGCAAGCAAATCCGCAGCGGTGAGCTTTACAGAGTCCATCGCTCTGGAGCTGCTCGCCCTCAAGAAGGAAGGAATCAAAACAACAATAGTGTGTCCCTATCTAATAAACACGACAATGTTTGGAGGGTGTCAAACCAAGTACGTGATCATAGCTTCCGTAACTTGATTAGAGATTTCTGCTCTGGTACCTGCAATGACACTTATATTTTACTGTATTTAGGAGACCATCTTTTCTTCCGATCTTGGATAAGAAATATACGGCGAAAAAGATCGTGGACGCCATATTGAGAGATCAGATGTACCTGCTATTACCCTCCAGTCTGTACGTCTTGATGGCACTTAAAAGGTATTATAGATCCTTAAATACTAATTTAATGAGACAGTGAAATTTCTTATTTACATTAAGATCATTTACATTACTAATTCAAAGTAACAGCAAATAAACTAACAGATAATAATGTTGCTGCAGTTTCATGCCAACCAAACTGGGCATCATCTTTGTGAACTTCTTCGGTGGTATGGACCTGATGGATCATTTTAGGGGTGTGCGTGTACCCACCATCAGCTACAAAAAGCCCCCGCGGCAACCAGACGACAGTGTCAGCGATTCACCATCCACGCTCATTTATTACAACTAGTCAAGTGTGCTCCACTGTATTTATTTATATTGCGCTTCTCACAGGTTTGCGTTGTTGCAAAGCGTCTTTACAGAGGCGAGGCGAGAGTAAACCGTGAACAAAACTTCTTTAAATCACCTGTGAACAGTGTTGTGAATAAATCATTTTCATCTGGTCATGACTAATTTTTCTCCGTACACATTACACACAACAGCATCATCTTTACATGCATACTCGTCATTATTTAGACGTTATCGGGTGATCATGTGAATTAAACGGAAAGTAAGCCTTATTCATTTCTGTCAATGAAAACAACTCGTTTTAGGCTACCCCCTCCTTTTTGACGTGCTGACGCGCGTTGTTTTTCACGCTCGTATAAAAGCAACTGAAGTTCGCCCGCTCGGCTCCACGCTGCTGTGGCTGGAGCACAGCGTGGACTAACCTGTACTGATCGACTCTCGCTGGGCTTTATCCCACCTGAAACATCGCTACTGGTCAATAAACGTCGTCTACACCAGGACAGCCCGGTCTTTGACGTACACTGCCATCGTGTTTATTTAACTTTAATCAGCGATCTCTCTTTGATCATCTCGCAGAGCAACGTGGTTCTCACGTGGGTACGCAGGCGAGAAGACGCACAGCTCCACGACCCCGTACAGCTCGCGTCACACGCGTTATTCTATAGAGACCGAGATCCGCGGTGACTTGTTTTGCTTTCACGGCATCACGCACGCAGACATGTCGGTTAAAATGGCATCTTTAGTGCTGGAGGATGGGACGGTGTTTACAGGCCGGCTGTTCGGGGCCGTAGCTTCTGTATCTGGTGAAGTGGGTAAGTCAAATCACGTCGCTGGACTAGCGTCCCTAAAACTGAACGCGTATTGGGATCACATCGCTCCCTTTGTTTTTAGTTTTTGCCGCTGCATCATATGCGTCACATGTCCTCAGTTATATCCTGATACTCGCGGATATAAACGCGTTGCTGTAGCGGCAGGAAGTCACGCACACGTGTGCGAGTGCGTAAGGACGCGCGTGAATTCGCGCTAACAGATTTAAACTCCCACTGTATAGGGGATGTATGTCGTGCCCCGTGCGTAAAACGCCAGCCATGGCTTTCACCGTTAAACACAACTTGTTAACACATGTTGACAAATACTTGTCAACACATGTTTAAGCCTCTTGATGTAGGTCAAAGGTTGATTGCATTTTCTTTAAATATGGGATCAGTTCGTACTAGATTGTGTGACTGCCACGCAGTGACGCAAAACTTAACCTAACCCACGTGGACAACTAGAGAGCGTTTAGTGGTTCGGTATGGTAAATTAAGTTTATGGCGACTAGTTGGCAGACAGAAGAATGGGCGTGATGCTGCATTCTCATCCCGTCTAAATATGTTTATCTAAAGTCTTACGTTTCAAGATAAATGTCAAATACATGCAGTTTGTAGATAAATATTAATTGTGCATGCATAAGAAGTTATTGTAATATAAACGGGCAGGCTGCAGGCAAGTGGCACCTTATGGGCTGTAATCCAGGTGAAAGGTGACAAAAGATGACAAACTTGTTTGTTTTTGGCCTGTATATAGTTCCGTTACTAATGTGTTTTCATAGTTATTTAACATGCAGATTTGTTAATAATAAACATTGTCAAGTAAAATGGCAACAAAATACAGTCCTCACCCAGTCGTAGGTGCAAATTATAAAGTGTCATAAATTAAGTTATGAAGTACAAGTTGGCAATGAGGAATGAGTGAAATGCAGATTAACTCTGCATTTCAGAATTATTAGCCCAAAAAATATGCTAAACGAATACACACAAGCACTGGATACAGACCAGACGAGACAGATGTACACTAAGAAAACAATAAGTGATCCTATAGAGTAGTAATATAATTTTGCATCACTACCATTAAGATGACAATTATAAATCAGTAGTGTGTATAGATGTTTTCTATCGAATAATAATGGGTTTATAAACACACTCATTAATGATTATTAATGTCATACTGACTCCAGTCATACAATGTCATAAACTGTGTGTGCTCAGTTTTCCAGACAGGAATGGTGGGTTATCCGGAGGCTCTTACTGATCCTTCATACAGGTCTCAGATACTGACTCTGACATACCCACTGATTGGGAATTACGGCGTTCCGGAAGATGAAGACGGGGAGTTTGGACTCAGCAAGGTATTAAAGTTTTGCCCTGTATTGCATAATATATATTAGATAATATATTACACACATGTAAGATATATTTTATAATGCTTTAAACCCGTTTACTTCAGTCAGAAACTCTTGTAAATTCTGTTTTTGTCTGTGGCCCTCCAGTGGTTTGAGTCTTCCAGAATCCACGCTGCTGCTCTCATTGTTGGGGAGGTTTCAGAGAATCCCAGCCACTGGAGCTCTGCTAAATCTCTGCATCAGTGGCTTAGAGAACAGGGCATCCCGGGACTGGAAGGTCAGCCAGTGCGAGATATACGCAGAATGTTTGAGGAGTACAAAATAAAACACGTTTATTGTTTGCTGTTAACATTAATGGTAATCGGAAATGCTGCGTTCCTCTTGTGAAATAAGGGGTCGACACTCGTGGCTTGACCAAAAAAATCAGAGAAAAGGGGACCATGCTGGGAAAACTTGTGGTGGAAGGAACTTCGACTGCTGATATTCCGTTTGATAATCCGGACACAAGAAATCTTGTGAAAGAAGTTTCCATGAAAGTAGGTGTCAAGTTTTAGTTTGTGATTTTTAAAAATGATTTATTTTGACAAATGTGCAGTATGATGCAGTATGTGCAGTGATTTCTGGTCCACTTTTTATGTCCTGTTTATCTCCTGTTTACACAGCCAGGCTTGTGTGTAAACGCATCGTTTAATGCACTTTTAATGTGTCCTGTTTCATTTACACTTGCTTTAACAGGAGCCGCGAGTTTTTAATCCAGAGGGTTCATTGAGAATCACTGCTATTGACTGTGGCATCAAATACAACCAGATTCGATGTCTGTGCCAGAGAGGCGCTCGTGTTACCGTGGTACCCTGGAATCATCCTCTGGACAGCAGTGGTGAGCCAAACACTGTCCCCCACTTTTATGAAAGAAATTTGTTAATTTAATTAGGCTAATAATAATGAATTATATTTACGTGACTAAAACACAGTACAGACTGTAAATACTAATGAAAGAATGCTGTTTTCTCTAGACTTTGACGGACTGTTTATCAGTAATGGCCCTGGAAATCCCGAATTCTGCAAGGAAACGGTTGAGAATATACGGAAGGTGGCGTGTGTGGAAAAGCCCAAGCCTGTCTTTGGAATTTGTCTGGGCCACCAGCTGCTGTCTCTGGTCATTGGCGCGAAGACATACAAAATGAAGTAAGCCATCCATTCCTCTTCCGTTTAGCCATGATTTCTGAAGCTGTTTTCCTATTGGTGGATATTTAATCACATGTGCTGTTAAAGGGAAAGACACGCCCTAAAAAGGCTGTTAGAAAATATTTTTATAGGTGCTTTTTTTAACACTACACTGTAATGTAATATAGATACATTTATCTGCAGATTTGATCAGATAAATGCGTCTTATCTTGTTGAAGGGCTTTTATCTTTACTACAAAGCAAAGATAAAAGATATTGAGAGAATTTTTTTTTTGCAATGTAAAGTAGTTAATCGGATAATTGTTACTGGATTATCGGGTTCTGTTTTTTTTGGCCTTTTCAGTCTTCAGGCAGTATGGTGTGAAATCCAGCTGAATGCTGAGTTAAGCAGTCTAGCATTGCGTTCCTTTGGTTCTGTGTTTTCGTAAGAGTTCTGAGATAGCTGCTTTGTTTGCTTGTGCTCAAGGCCAGATCAGATTCCAGTCTACAGCCCTTTCTTTAGAAATGTGAAGTCAGCGAGCCTTGATCCAGATTCTTCTGTTTGTTATGTCTGTAAAGCATCTGCATCTCATCATTGTGAAGCAGATTTTTTTAATACTGTGTTCCTGTGTGTTTCAGGTATGGTAATCGTGGTCATAACCAGCCCTGCATTCATAAAGGAACAAACCGATGTTTCATCACCTCTCAGAATCACGGGTTTGCTGTGGATCCACAAACTCTCCCAGAGGACTGGGACGTGCTCTTCACCAACGCCAATGACCAAACCAGCGAGGGCATCGTTCATAACCACAAACCGCTCTTCAGGTTGGCCTTCATTTCTCATTTGTTTGGTTTGTTTACCAATAAAAACACAATGTTAATAAGGTTTAAACATTTAAATTTAAATGTGTACATTTGTGGAATAAAACTGTTGTCCAATCATTGCATTCGGTCCGAATGCAACAATAGGATAACATTCTTGCTGTCAAAATATGTATGGTTCATGTGTTTCGGAGAAGGCGTGGCATTAGAGAGCTCTGAAGAAAGGGTGTGATCCTATGCTTTTAAAGCTAGCGTGTCATTGCTAGCAACTTCCTACCCTACCTGTAAGTTTCTATTTATGTTCTGCTTATTTCCAGTGTGCAGTTCCATCCTGAACACATGGCTGGACCCACAGACCTAGTCAGTCTCTTTGATGTCTTTCTGGATACGGTCAAAGACGTTAAAGAGGGCAGAGATGAAAAATCAGGTGAGATTGTCATCACTCATCCTTGTTAGACATCTGTCTGTGAGTAATTTTTCTAGAATGCTTAATTTACGTACTGCAAATGTTGATGTTCTTTATATTCCTACATCAATAATGAATCTTGTTTTTACAGTTAAGCAAAGACTGAGCGAGCATCTGACTGTGCCTGGATCTCCTCGGCCCGAAGAGTTTGTCCAACCTCGTAAGGTTCTGATTCTAGGTTCAGGAGGGCTTTCCATCGGACAGGCTGGAGAGTTCGACTATTCAGGTTCTCAGGTGAGTGATGCTGCTGCTTTTGGTAGATCTTAAATTAAATCACTTAACCAAAATTAACTCTCTTCTCTTTGGTGTTTATTCCAGGCCATAAAAGCTCTAAAAGAAGAGAACATCCAAACTGTTCTTATTAACCCAAACATTGCCACAGTGCAAACCTCAAAGGGTCTGGCAGACAAAGTCTACTTCCTTCCAATAACACCAGAGTATGTCACACAAGTAAGTGAAGATCCCTCATTTCTGCACGAGTGACCTACCAGGCAGAGTTTTTAGATGTTCTATTGACAGCTTTGGAAGGGTGAAGTTTATCCCTATTGGTTTTAGTTTCTGTTTTTTTTACACAGGTGATAAAGAACGAGCGTCCAGATGGAGTGTTGCTCACATTTGGAGGGCAGACGGCCCTAAACTGTGGTGTGGAGCTCACTAAACAGGGAGTGCTGGAGAAGTACAAAGTGCGTGTGCTTGGAACTCCCGTAGCCTCCATAGAGATGACTGAAGACCGGAAGATCTTTGTGGAGAAGATGGAGGAAATCAACGAACATGTTGCCCCCAGTGAGGCAGCCATGTCTGTAGAGCAGGTGAGATCATTACCACGATGCATTGAATTTCAAAAGATTGTCGCAGCCTATAATTACACTGAAAACAAGACTTTATCTATCAATGTATAGAACTTTGGAAGGTAAACATCACTTGTAATGTTGGGTTGGTCCAATTTTGTGTGTGATTTGCACTTTTAGGCAGTGGCTGCTGCTGAAAGACTTGGCTATCCCGTTTTGGTCCGTTCTGCGTTTGCGTTGGGTGGGCTGGGTTCAGGGTTCGCCAACAATAGAGAAGAGATGATTACATTGGTCACCCAAGCTTTTGCTCACACGTCCCAAGTCCTTGTGGATAAATCGCTCAAAGGCTGGAAGGAAATCGAGTATGAAGTGGTGCGGGACGCCTATGACAACTGTGTGACGGTACGAAATCCCAAAAATCTTCATTTTCATTCACATTGTTCCTTTTGGCAGATGCAGTGTGTTTACAATTCAAAAGTACACGTTTTTCCTGGGCTTCAAGCCCATGTCCTCAACACTGTTAGCTTAGCTGGTAGCACATTACACTATACTGTAGAAACAAACGTATTTATGATGTTGACATAATGAGTTTCATAATATATCTAGGTTTGTAATATGGAGAATATAGACCCTCTAGGAATTCACACTGGGGAATCTATAGTGGTGGCCCCGAGTCAAACGCTGAACGACTATGAATACAATATGCTGAGAAATACAGCAATCAAAGTCATCCGTCACTTGGGCATTGTGGGAGAGTGCAACATTCAGTATGCCCTGAATCCAGAATCTGAGCAGGTAAACCAGTCATTTAATTCATCATGGAATAATGTTGTTCCGGAAATGATGGCCAACCCATAATCCCATGTTCTGTGTCCTGCCGACAGTACTACATTATTGAAGTCAACGCTCGTCTTTCACGAAGTTCTGCATTGGCCAGTAAAGCCACAGGTTACCCGTTGGCCTACGTGGCAGCTAAGCTCGGCTTGGGAATCCCTTTGCCTGTGCTCAAGTAAGATCCGTCACTGGAATTTTGTATTAAATCAAATACCCTCTCCCCTTCAGAATTCCATAAGGGTTACTGTTTTCCAGGAATTCCGTGACCAATTCTACAACGGCCAACTTTGAGCCCAGTCTGGATTACTGTGTGGTGAAGGTTCCCCGCTGGGATCTGAGCAAGTTCCTCAGAGTTAGCACCAAAATTGGCAGTTCTATGAAGAGTGTTGGTAAGAAGCCTCAACGTGTCATTCTCAAATATCACCAGCAACATTTGAGGGCTGCATGTGATCTTCAACTATAATCAACGTGTTCTAGCATATCGTCATTTGATCTCATTCAGTTCCCTTTGTAACCCAGGAGAAGTTATGGCTATTGGTCGCAGCTTTGAAGAAGCCTTCCAGAAGGCTTTGAGAATGGTGGATGAGAACTGCGTAGGGTTTGACCACACCCTCAAACCTGTGTCTGAAGAGGTTTGTACTGAAATCAGACATCTTCCATCTTGCTCAGTCTAGTACCATACAAAAACAAGCAATGTTTGTTATAAACGGACAACTGAAATTTTTGTTTGGTTTCTCAGGAGCTTCAGACGCCCACAGACAAGCGCATCTTCGTTCTGGCTGCTGCCCTGCATGCTGGCTATACCATTGAGCGACTGTATGAGCTCACCAAAATAGACCATTGGTTTCTGCACAAGATGAAGGACATCACTGACCATGAGAAGCTTCTAATGACATACAACCAGGACGAGAGTGCCATGCCACCTGAGGTGATGAGGAAGGCCAAGCAGCTGGGCTTCTCTGACAAACAGATTGCTCAAGCTGTCCAAAGGTACCCAAACAAATCAGTGTTTTCTGTTTTCCAGTGTCACCCACAGATATGTATATGAACTTGCTGCTGATTGGAGAACAGTTTAGTTATAGTGTCTACCACCAGAGGCAACCAACTAAATCCAAGAGTAAATAACTGTTACTCACTCTGCAGCACTGAGCTGGCCGTGAGGAAGATGAGGTGTGACTGGAAAATCCTTCCTGTGGTCAAACAGATTGATACTGTGGCTGCCGAGTGGCCAGCCCACACCAACTATCTGTATCTGACCTATCATGGCACAGAAAGTGACGTGGAATTCGGGCAGCCCCATGTTATGGTGATTGGCTCTGGGGTTTACCGCATCGGAAGCAGTGTGGAGTTTGATTGGTGCGCTGTTGGATGTATAATGGAGCTGAGGAAGGTGAGCCATCTGCTTTTAGGTGACAATGAGTAGGAAACAAAATAATGACTTAAGTCGATTTAAGTCGGCGCGTACAATATTACTTAATAATTCCTTGCAAACTATTTCTTTCTTCCTTAGATGGGATACAAGACAATTATGGTGAACTATAACCCAGAAACCGTCAGCACAGATTATGATATGTGTGACAGACTCTATTTTGATGAGGTTTCCTTTGAGGCAAGTCAAATTTAACTTAAGCACTGGTATTTCCTTAATAAACAAAACCATTTCAATTCCCTAATTAAATGGTCTACCATTTAATGACAGGTTGTGATGGACATCTATGAGATGGAGAACCCAGAGGGAATAATTCTGTCTATGGGTGGACAGCTGCCCAACAACATTGCCATGTCTCTGCACCGGCAGCAGTGCAGGATCTTGGGAACGTCACCAGAGTACATCGATTCGGCAGAAAACCGCTTCAAATTCTCCAGGATGCTGGACACCATTGGAATCAGTCAGCCCCGATGGAAGGAACTGTCTGATACTGAGGTGTGCAGAAAAGCTAATCCACCCCAAAGCAGCACCAATTTATATTCAGCATAAGTTTTATTTTAAATGATGTGCACTCACACACACTGAAGTCATATTAAAATCATACCAGCAGCCTTGTTATGGCTGCCACATTGGAATCACATGACCTTGTAGCCTAAAGTGACCCTCTTCATATTCGTCTCTTGTAGTCTGCTATGGGTTTCTGTGCCACAGTTGGGTATCCCTGTTTGGTGAGACCGTCGTACGTTCTCAGCGGAGCCGCTATGAACGTTGCCTTCACAGACAGTGACCTTGAGAAGTACCTGACCAGTGCTGTGGCTTTGTCTAAAGAACATCCTGTTGTCATCTCCAAATTTATTCAAGAGGCCAAGGTTAGTCAAAGCAGGTGTTTGTTAAATCCAACACTCCCCCAGGCTGTTCCAGCTAACGGTTTGGAAATGCGGTTGTACGGGAGTGGTCATGTTGTTACACTAACAATAGAGTGTAACTGAATTTGGCACAAAATGAAACCTTTCTGGTTTGAACCAGTTCATGTGGTGTTTACTCCTGGATTATAGAGCTTAAACTGAATGTTTGGCATTGTTTTTCTGGTTGTATATCTGTGTATCTGTATATATATATACATATATATATATATAATGTTTCGGCTACTGAAAAAAACCTGTTTATTAGTACTGCGTGTTTAAATCTGCATGTTTTTGATTTGTAATGGTTTTTGATTTGTAATGGTTTTTGATTTGTAATGGTTTTTGATTTGTAATGGTTTTTGATGGACAGGAAATAGATGTGGATGCTGTGGCTTGTGACGGAGTCGTCATCGCCATAGCAGTATGCGAGCATGTGGAGAACGCCGGGGTGCATTCTGGCGATGCCACACTGGTGACTCCTCCTCAAGACATCAACCAGAAAACCATGGAACGCATCAAGATGATTGTTCATGCTATCGGACAGGAGCTTCAGGTTACCGGGCCCTTCAACCTGCAGCTCATTGCCAAAGTGAGTTTCCCAAGTTTACACAAATTTTGCGATTCATCGCCGGTGCGATTGCAAAAAATGCAGTATTTTTAAAAATGATTTACAGCACTAGCTGTTATTGAGTAAATTCTGCTGCTTTGTCATCAGGATGACCAGCTGAAGGTGATCGAATGCAACGTCAGAGTCTCGCGCTCCTTCCCCTTCGTGTCTAAAACACTCGGTGTTGATCTCGTTGCCCTGGCGACAAGAGTCATCATGGAAGAGGAAGTCGAGGATGTTGGGCTGATGAGGGGAAATGGAATTGTGGGAGTGAAGGTCAGTTACCTCTTAAGGTTTCTTGCTGTTGTTTAATTGATATAGCCATCCCACTCAAGAGCTACATGAGCTTCATCTGTGCCCTCAGGTTCCTCAGTTTTCCTTCTCACGATTGGCTGGAGCAGATGTGGTTCTGGGCGTGGAGATGACCAGCACTGGAGAGGTGGCCTGCTTCGGGGAGAACAGATACGAGGCCTATCTCAAAGCCATGCTTAGTACTGGCTTCAAAATCCCTAAAGAGAATATTCTTCTCTCCATTGGCAGTTACAAGGTATAGAGAGCTGAGCCTACAGTGCTTTCTATGTAACTGGATTCACTGTGCTGTTGCTGGTCTGTTAAAGTGTGTATTGAAATGTCTTGTTTCTTTTTAGAATAAGAGCGAGTTGCTGCCCACAGTCAAGACTCTGGAGACTTTAGGTTATAACTTGTACGCCAGTCTAGGCACTGCAGACTTTTACACTGAACATGGAGTCAAGGTACAGTTGAATTACCATGCATAACTCATGACCTCCATGACCTGTCTACCTAGACCTCATGCAGGCTTTCAGACTGAAGGCTGTTGATCTATCCGAGCAGGTGATGGCTGTGGACTGGCCTTTTGAGGAGGAGAATGACTGTCCCAACAAAGACAAGCAGAGAAACATCATGGACTATCTGGAGGAGAACCATTTTGACCTGGTCATCAATCTGTCCATGAGGAACTCTGGTGGAAGACGCTTGTCTTCCTTCGTGACCAAAGGTTACCGTACGCGTCGAATGGCCATCGACTACTCCGTACCGCTTATCACTGATATCAAGTGCACTAAGCTTTTTGTTCAGGTGAGCATTTGTGAACAATTTTGGGTTGTCGGAACGCTTCCCTACTGTTTCTGTTATTTTGAATGTTGTAGGAATGTTCAAAGCATCCCGTTTTTTTAGATGTTGTTAATGTTACTGCTTAGTTATAAGAATGTTATTCAAACATTAAATTCTGTCGCAGCGTTTCACTAACAAGTTAGAAATAATGCACTCAGGTGTACTTAAAACTAACATTACCGCAAGTTTACTGCAAACTTTGAGAGAATGTTTAGAGAATGCTAGCCATCATTTTGAGAATGTTCCCTGTTAGCTGGCTTGACATATTCTGCCTAAACTGTCTTCAGTTAGAAATGTGTACATACTCGAAAGAAAATAGTTAATCACAATGTCTCATGCCAACGCTGTAAATAATGCCATTACCCAGTAATGCAGATTGGGAGAAACTCCTCATTAGTTAAACCAGTTAATCTGGTTATTAAATGTTTGAACTGTATGTTGGCTTGGCAGGCGCTAAAGCAAATTGGTCAGGCTCCTCGTGTGAAGACTCATATCGACAGCATGACCTCACAGAAACTAATCCGTCTGCCTGGTAAGTACAACATCTAATTTCAATACAGTTTCCGTCTTATCGGCAATTAAAGCATGTTGCATTTGTTTTTTTTTACTCTAAACTGGGTCATTTCATACATTTGTATAATGTAAATGTCATTTTCTCTGTCCAAAGGTCTGATTGATGTCCACGTGCACCTGCGTGAACCTGGTGCCACCCATAAAGAGGATTTCTCCTCGGGCACAGCTGCTGCTCTGGCTGGAGGAATCACCATGGTGTGCGCCATGCCCAACACCAACCCTGCCATCACTGACCCCAGCTCCCTCGCTTTGGCACAGAAGGTAACATCAACGTTAAAATACAGATCTATTCGGTGGAAGTTCTGTTCTTCACAGTGGACTGTTTTGACCATGATTTTCATGATCTGCTGTAGCTTGCCAAGGCCGGGTGTCGCTGTGATTACGCACTTTTCGTAGGGGCCTCGTCGGACAATGCTGCGCTACTTCCGTCCATCGCGAGTTCCGCGGCTGGTCTGAAGATGTACTTGAATGACACGTACTCCAGTTTGAAAATGGACAATGTTTCTCTGTGGATGGAGGTAAGGAACTTTTTCACTATGGTTTAGAAATGAATTCTGCAGCTGAAGTGTGGACGTTTTCTGGATTTCAAATGTCATATTTCTAGTTTATCGTAGTTGTTGCAGATAAATCGTTTTCTTTAAACGTAGCACTTCGAGAATTGGCCGAAGCACTTGCCCATTGTGGCACATGCTGAGAAACAGACGGTGGCGGCCATCTTGATGGTAGCGCAGCTTTATCAGAGACCTGTTCACATCTGCCATGTTGCCAAGAAGGAAGAGGTATGCATGCAAATGACCTTTAAAAGTCCAACAACTGGATTTTATCTAGCATGATGGCCAGCCTTCAGTCTCTCTGTACGCTCCTCTGGAGAACTATTCTATCTTGCTGTGTTTTCTAGATTCTGATCATCCGGGCTGCTAAACAGAAGGGGATCAAGGTGACATGTGAGGTCTCTCCTCATCATCTCTTTCTGTGTGAAGATAACGTGTCCACCATTGGGAGCGACAGGGCGCAAGTGCGGCCTATGCTGGGCACACGAGAGGACATGGAGGCACTGTGGGAACATCTAGACATCATTGACTGTTTTGCTACAGATCATGGTAACGATGGGTTCAGATTTTTCTCCCTTGAAGCACCTTTGTGTTCTTAAAAACGTCAACATGCCAAACTTGTGTTAGGGTGTTTGCAGTATGCATACGAACTCTCTCTTCAAATTGAATACTTGGGCTTACAATTGTCTTTCTGACAATCACCCTTGAGCAATTCTTAAAGCGCTTTTGTTATGTGGCTCCGCAGCTCCTCATTCTGTAGAAGAGAAGAACTCTGGGAAAGCACCTCCAGGTTACCCCGGTCTGGAGACCATGATGCCTTTGTTGCTCACGGCCGTCAGCGAGGGACGCCTTACCGTGGATGACATCATCAAGCGACTCTACGAGAACCCCAGTAGAATATTCTCTCTCCCTGCTCAGGAGGACACCTATGTGGAGGTATCTCGTCCACAGGGGCTGACTGGCTCGGCACTCATATGTTTGAAAAGGTGCAAGCTCGATTTTTGTGCTTTTTCTAGGTGGATTTGGAGCAAGAGTGGACGATTCCGAAGCACATGCAGTTCACCAAATCCAAGTGGACTCCGTTTGAGGGAATGAAAGTGAAAGGAAAAGTCATGAGGGTGGTGTTGAGAGGAGAGGTGGCCTATATTGATGGACAGGTAGGCTATTGGGGAGACAGATGGGGATTAGGACACGACACGAGCTAGAATCAAACCTGCATCTTCCACATGAGCTTCCCAGCTTAATGTGTCTGGAGCACAACCGCTAACCCACAGGTCTAGCATCAATTTCTATTCCTTTAACCATTTCTTGTTTCTCCTAAGGTGTTGGTACCTCCAGGTTATGGTCAGGATGTGAGGGCGTGGTCCACAGCCCCTGCAGGAACAACTGAGGCTGTAAAGGACACGCCCAAGGTGATAAGCAAACAGACATCCCATAATAATCAACATTTTTGAAATGCATTCTCCATAGTTCATCTCATGCTCTCTAATGTACCGGTTGACTACTAACACAGCATGTGAGTGAGTCCCTGACTCCAGACCGACCCCGCCCCGCTCCCCCCGCCGATGTGATCCGTGGTCGCGCCCCGAGCCCGCGCAGGTCAACTGGTGACGGACGCTTCATTTTACCCCCTCGCATCCATCGCTCGTCCGATCCCGGTCTCCCTCCAGGTAATGTGGGTCTGTGCAACCCCTCATGTTTAATCTGAGCTTGAGTGTGTGTGTGTGTGTGTGTGTGTGTGTGTGTGTGTGTGTGTGTGTGTGTGTATCAAGCAGGGAATATGTTTTGTATGCAGGTTTCAAAAGATCCACCATAAAACCCGCAAAGATGATGGGTAACGTTCTTGTGATGTAATAGTTTTGGCGAATCAGAATTCAGATCTCACAATTCCACTCAGTAATGAACCGAGTATCTGTCAATTAAAAACATAAATCTTTAATTTTATCTGTTTTTCTTGCAATTTAAAAGCCTTGAGTGATAAATGCCTGTAAAAAAAATGTTTTCTATAAAACATCTCTGAATTTTGTGAAAAGGTTAGAAATTTTACTGCATGCAAGCCACTGCTAAAGCCAGATTTTATAACTTAATAAAGGTGATGCGTGTAAGTTAAAGTACTTCCTCCTTTCCCAGCTTTATGTGAAGACATAAGCTAATTAGTAGGTAATTGCAAAATGTGATTTTGTGACCCTTTGAAAACCCAACCAGCATAACACATTAACATTGACTTGATCAATCGCGTGAGGCGGGACCATCAATTTGTCCAACCTATCGCATTATTGCTGTTCTGTTAAGTGCAATGCTAATTGAGCAGAAATTACACACTTCACTTTGTGTTAATTATTACTGGGAAAAACTGAATCGGGTATGGAATTAATTTGGAGTACATTTCTTTTACAACACAATCAGGCAGTTAGCTTTCAAAATCTTTTCATTAAAATTTCTTGAAACTTAAAAAACCCTCAATGATACAAAATTACCTGTAAAGGAAAAATGAATCCACAAATTAACTATTATAAATTAAAAAGTGTGTTACTAATCATTTTCTTCAAATTTGTGCCACAATGTCTGAGCAGATGAAGATGAAGTTGCATTAACACCACCGTACGACGAAGGTTTGAAGTTTGTAGTGATGTTTACCAGAGCTTTGCCAAGCTTAGCTTCTCTCTGCCAATCTGTATTTAATCCTGAACTTATCTCGTGGGAGTATGTTAGCTTTTACATACAACAGTAATAAACTCAATCATGCAGGCTTGTTTCTCTCTATATTCTACGCTTGCATGCCGGGTCTTTTGATTCAGGTTGATACCAATGAGCTCTCGTGCAGTATGTTGGTGTAAAACGGGTTTTAGTGATACACATCAGTGATTATTGTGTGCTGATTCTATGGCTTCCGTTACCAGAATTGGCTCCGCCCACCGACGTGTACATGCACCCTCCTCCTCTGGCCAGGATCCTGTCACCTCAGGCTGGGTCCCAGCAGATTATTCCCCACCCGCAGACCTCCCCTCTGCTCCACCCACTGGTGGGCCAGCACATACTGTCTGTGCGTCAGTTCAGTAAGGAACAGGTAATGCATCCAGTAATGCTGCTTGTGTTCATAAACAGGATCTAAAGGATTATATCTGTCGCATCTCAAAAAATAATCTAATAATCCAAATAAATAATCTCACATCTTTTCTTGCTCTGGTTTTCAGATGTCTCACCTGTTCAACGTGGCCCACACACTGCGCCTCATGGTACAGAAAGAGAGACCACTGGATATTTTAAAGGTATCCGGCCATTAGTAAATATTAATATCAACGTAAAATCTGTTTGTGTTTTGAAATAAAAATAATTTACTTAATTGGTCATTGAGACACAAGGTTGTAAAATGCTGATCTAATAGACTCCAAAGTGCCATCAGCCTAAAAACAATCAACACAAAACCTAAAATTCCTTAAATCATATTATAATGAGATTCTGTTAAAAGGAACTGAAAATGTCAAGCTGTTCATTACAAGAAAAGGCATTCGCTCCTAATTTGACCCGTTCTGATTCACAAACAAACAGACAGAAGGAAACAGAACTTACATCGTTTTGTCGGCCTCTTCTCTCAGGGTAAAGTCATGGCCTCCATGTTCTATGAGGTGAGCACTCGCACCAGCAGTTCATTTGCAGCAGCCATGCAGCGTCTGGGCGGCTCTGTGGTGCATTTCTGTGAGTCCACGTCCTCCACACAGAAAGGTGAATCTCTGGCTGACTCCGTTCACACCATGAGCTGCTACGCTGATGTCATAGTTCTGCGCCACCCCGTACCTGGAGCTGTAGAGGTGAAGCACGTTCCATCAGTGGATGGACATTGATGCAGTTTTTAATGGCATACACTTTTGCATACATTTTGCCTTAAGACAACATCTCAAAATCGACCCTTGTTTTATTCCTAATGACTTATTGGTTAATTGTAATGACCGCAGGTGTTGGTAGTATGTGAGGGGAAATAATCAGTTTGCTACGAAATGATCTGTGCTTTAGTCTCAATAGAAAATGCTTCTGGTTTGTAGAGCGCGGCGAGACATTGTCGGCGGCCGGTGATCAACGCTGGTGATGGGGTTGGAGAACATCCTACTCAGGCACTTCTGGATGTCTTCACCATCCGAGAGGAGCTTGGAACGGTCAATGGCATGACTGTGAGTCCAACCTGTCGAAAAACCGCAGTTTCGCACTATTACCTCATTAGCTGGATCGATTATATTCCATTCTGACGCGTGTAACTTATGTGCTCTATAATGTTACCAAACAGAATTACTCGTTGTCTAAACTTTTGGCTGAATGCTCAGACAAACGTTGCTTGTTAACTATCGAGCTTGTAACTAGATGAATTCTTTGTATTGTTGGAACGTTATTTCCCCCTCGTTTCTCAGATTACCATGGTAGGAGACCTAAAACATGGGCGCACTGTGCATTCTCTGGCCAGACTTCTCACGCAGTACAGGATCACCCTGCGTTACGTGGCTCCAAAGAACCTCAGCATGCCCGCCGAGATCATCAACTTTGTGGCTTCCAAAGGAATTAAACAGGTGCATCGCAGTCACATTTACCAGTTGAGGAGCGGACCGTTAATGGCGTTCGTTTCATTTAATTCCCATTGCTGCGTTACACAGTCATGTGTCTAAACATCTCCAAATGTTGCTGTAGGAGGAGTTTAACAGCATTGAAGAGGCCCTTCCAGAAACCGACGTGTTGTACATGACTAGAATACAGAAGGAGCGTTTTGCCTCTGAGGAAGAGTACAAAGCTGTGAGATGTCTTATAAACGTCATTGCTTCAGCTTTAATTCCTTAAACTTCATCAATGTTGTTCTAAATGGGTGACTCTTCTTCTGGCAGTGTTTTGGCCAGTTCATCCTAACACCACACATCATGACTGGAGCCAAGAGGAAGATGGTGGTGATGCATCCTCTCCCCAGAGTCAATGAGATCAGGTTTGTTTAGTGTTGGTGGCTTCAGTCAAGTGCAGTTAATTGGAAATATTGTAAACTACTTTAAAGGCAGAGTTGGCAATTTTGGAGAGGCTAGCAATAGCAAGCTAGCTTTGACAGATTGATTTCAGAGTGCTCTCCAAAGCCAAACCTTCTCCAACATATAAATGCATACAAGCAAGTAGGACATCCTATCATTGCATTGGACAATGCAATGCAATGATTGGACAAACGATTCATAGTCCTTCCACAGATGTACATAAATGTATTTAGACCATTAAGTGAATGTTATAAGGATGCGAGGAGACTTTCAACCAGCAAAACTAAGAATGTTTCTGGAAAAAATTGCCTACCCGGCTTTTAAGTGCTGAAAGCAAGCTGTATCTGACTATCATTTTGGTTTTCAGCGCTGAGGTTGACACGGATCCCCGAGCTGCTTACTTCCGGCAGGCAGAGAATGGGATGTATATTCGGATGGCCCTGCTGGCCACAGTGCTGGGTCGGTGAGAAGTCCATTGTGGTCCAATCTTGACAATTTAGCAATAAAGGGAAATATTGTGCCCGGCAACAAACTAATTCTGTTGTCAGTGTTAGTTTATTGTGGATCCTCTGTAGAACTCCAGTAGATAAGATTTTGTCTTGCAGTATTTAGAATTGTGATCTATCTGTGCAGCACTCTAGAACGCTCTAGAATACAGACCTCTAGAATACCTCTAGCATCTCTAGACTACTTTCATAGAGGCGCCTGGTCACAGTTTCATTCCAGAATCAGCAACTCCCTCAGCTTTCTTTTTATGACCACATCACTTATTTTTTTCGTTACTGAATATAATTGTGTAAATTCAAATTACACAATGTGCGCGGGTGCATTTTGACATTCCATGAGATTCATTAAGGGGGGGTCAAGCTTTAAATCGTTACGATCTTAGTACATACTGACGAAGAATCATCTTTCTTCTACATGATTAAAACTTGAAGACTTTACCAGATGTGTTGTGCTGCAACTGCTTTTGTAACGTGTATTTTCGACAATAAAATTTGCGTCTCAGATCTTTCCCTGCATTTCTGTCTCAGTCTGTCTTCCCTGTGCACACAATGCTAGTCACAAATCAGAGGCATTCTATAAAAAGGCAGAACAGGTGGTACATAATACAAATCAATGTCCCCAGATGAATTTGAGATTCCATATATGCATTTTTTTTATTATGATTAATCCTTTATATAGTCTTTATAACCCCTGTAATTAAAATGTAATTACATAATTACACACACAGGATATTTAGAGAGAAGAATAAATTCTATTAAAGTAAAACAAACGTGTAAGAGCAAAGGGATTACAAAGCAAAGTCTTCGCTATACACCAAATTCAACTGGCTTGCTTTAGACTTTTATTTTGAAAAACTCGAACTATTTTTCTACCTCATTTAAATCCGTATTAATTGTACATCATGCATACGTCACTTTGGTACTTGGTTATACGAGGTGCGTTTTGCTTTTCTTGCCTTGACTATCGAAGAGGAAAAGATGAACCGCTATTCACGATACAATCACTCCCCGTTTTCGTTTGCGTAGTACAAAGTCAAAGCATCGAACACGCCCCTCAGCGTTCAGTGGTTTTAAGCTACAGAACAAAAGAGTCGACTCCCACGATTCAATCGAGCCCCGTCGCGTTCTACGCATTCAAGCGAATCAACCGTGTTCGAAGAGTCGGTTCATAGAGTCGATTCTCAGAGTCGACTCCCAACACTCGACCGCTGGACGCTTTGAAGGGTGGACATGCGGCGGTAGCGATGTGGAGCTGTTCGGAGGCGATCTAACGACACCATTAGGCTGATTCAGCCACGGTTCACTATATCACATTAGCACCTAGTTCAAGGTGAGTTTGCGTCTGTATTTCATTTCAACAATTAACATCTTTAAAAATCTGCTGCTGTCGCGGTGTAGCATGCTAATGCTAACTGCCCAGTCAGCCGTTCACTTCATCGACTAACGTAGTTACCGATGGATAATAAACGTATAAAGCAAGTCATATATTGTGGGAATCCTTTAATAGGGCGGCACTAATGTAAATATGTTTGTTTTCAAAGGGCTTCTGTTGACACTTGGTTTCCTTGTGAGTGATTTAACCGATTAATCGCGCTTTCCATTTTAATCCGTAATCCATCGTGAAGATGAATGAACTTCAGTCTGTACTGTGTAACCTGTAATCGCGGATTGATTCTGACAGGTTTTGGTCCACGTCGACCCAAACAGGTCGTGGTTAAACGGAGAGAGTGGGCTAACGGGCAGATCTGAAGGGAGTGTAATCTGTACTGGATTAGAAGTGGATTATGGGTTTACAAGACTGCAGCCCTGACAAGCCAACAAGTGATATAAATATGATGACTACGGTAATACCTCTGCGTGTCCCCTAAACGATTAAAAGAAACGGTATCGATGGGCACGTGACGTCACGAGACTCAGGTGTGTTTGCAGGTGTGGTTCAGGCAGCAGGATCGGAGAGTTACTTGTTATTGGTCTTGTGTCGGATCTGTGTTTGTTGTTGTTGTTTTGTAGTCGTTAGCCAAAAGCGTTAGGGTGCTTTTACGTATTTGTTTGTAATTGAGCAGTTTGTATTAGCAGATCTAAATGGGTGCTAATCTATGCGGTGTCGATAATATAATCTAAGAGTTGGTTACACAGGCCACATGTGTACGTGGTCATTGAGCAGGGAGGTAATGATTTACCACTAAACCGTGTGTTTTGAGTTCATTCACAAATATCATTTCCAGTAGTGTAGCTATCGGTCAACCCTACCTTCAGACTGACCTTTGTGCGGTGATGTATTTGCTTAATATAAATGCTTCTTTACTCATTTGACACTCATTTGTAAAACTGGAGTAACAAAATTATCACACAGGCAAATAAATGTTGTGGTGTAAATCGAATAAGTCATATTAGAAAAGATTCTTTACTGTCAATAAGTAAATTAGTACACTTAATTGATCATGTTAAATCTTCTTTAAATCTTCTTTCAAAAACACTGCTTAAGTCTAGTCCCGGACTAAAATGCATGAGCTGTCTTAACTGAAAGCATCTTACACAGACAGATCTCAAAATATATCAGTGCTATTGTTTTGTCTCAAGATGCACACCAGTGATGGTTTTATTAAGACACGTTTATAAAAGCTACTTAAATGTTAGCTGGATTTAACTGAGGTCTGGTCCTGGCTTAATCTAAGCCCCGTCTCTGAAACCAAGCCTAACTGTCCTGGCTGTCTTTGAAATATGCTGGTTTACACCCATCTGATGTCCACAGTGACTGTAGAGTTAAGCCGTAGAGATAATTTCACAACTGATGGCCAGAGTCTCATCTGCACCAGCACAGCTACAATCCAGATGGGTGTTTGTTTGGCTTTTGGGTGGTCTGTTCATGAATGAGGTTATGATTGTGACTCAGAGACATCTGTTAATTGTTTTTCACTGTGTGATCTTGAATTGATCTGAAAGGTTTTGAGCTGAAACGTTAGTCTGCCATGGGTGCAACAGGGGGACATCAGTAGGGCCCCAGAAGAAATACATTTCATCACAGATCTTCTGTGAGCTTTGGGCTTGTTTATAAATGCTGTACGCGACTTTAAAAGTCACTGTGACTGCATTTAACTGCCGTATCTTTACCTGTAGTATCCGTAATTCTCTGCTGTTGAGTTTAGTGCTTCGCAGGGTGAGTAGACATACGTGTAAAACTGAACAAAAGACAAAGTGTGTGACGTGATTCATCTCTGAGCTGGTTCATTTTTAAAGCAAGTCTTTAATCAAGAAGGTTTGAAAATTGTTTTTCAGAAAATGAATGAAATAAATGCATGCAGTCAGTTACGCGTGCTTTTACGAAAGATTAAGAAATGCAAGCTGTTGCCAGTTCAAACTTGAGAGGGATCGGTTGCAAAATAGTGGCGATATGGTTCGACAGGTTTAGGCTAGAACAACTAGCTTAAAGCCCAATTACAGTAGGTTTCTGGGTCCTGGAGGGTGCCAGGTGTAAACAAACATCTGCGTGTCAACTAGGAAGTGTAATCTGTGACATCAGCAAAACATAATTCTTAATCTTACACAGAGGAGTTATTATAGGAAAATGGAGGCCATGAACATATCTTATTAATGCTTCCTCGCTCATTTCCTGAATAGCGGTTCATAAACATCACGTTATTTCAACATAAACATAAGATTCACCTTTGCCACACCTTGCCTCAACACACCATGATGTTAAGAGGGTTGTGCTTGCTTTAACTGTGTACGTTGTTCATTGTGTCAACAACAGAGAGTTGTGTACTTCGAGTAGACACGTGGAATGCATGTTATCTGCACAGGGATGGGTTTTTTTTTTTAGAGGTGTTGTTTTATTTTGCTATTTTTCTTCTCCTGCAGCGTTAAGTTATGGCAGACTCCAAGCCACCCTCTGACAGGCCCCAGAGGAAGATGTCCACCACGGGGGACAGTTTGTACAAAGTGCTGGGACTGGAGAAAGGAGCCACAGCTGAGGACATCAAAAAAGCATACAGGTGAGAACATCAGTCATTCATTCATAATCAGCATTATAACCAATCAATATCAAAGCTGCAGTCCGTAACTTTTGCCTCGCTGTCGCCACCTCTGTTTGAAACGTGAAACTGCAGCTTACTTAACGCACTTTTCTTTGCTAAAGTAAAAGTCAAATGAAGCGAAATTGGAAAATGTCTTAAATTATAAATCATTATTATACACTTAATGTTGTGAATCAGGGTAAGGTAAGGAGATTGTGTTAAGCACTGATCTGTCATGTCAAATAACAGATTTTGGTTTATTTTTAACCCAAAACTTTTTATGAAATGCAGCTTTAAATGTAGCATTTTTAAGGTTACGTCACGTGACAAAAATGGAAGCGTTATTGTTTTCACACTTTGAAAACAATGTTTGTTCTATAGAAAACTGGCTCTAAAATACCATCCAGACAAAAATCCAGACAACCCGGAGGCCGCAGATAAGTTTAAAGAAATCAACAACGCCAATTCCATCCTCACTGACGAGACCAAACGCAAGATCTACGATGAGTACGGTTCCATGGGGCTGTACGTGTCCGAGCAGTTTGGAGAAGAGAGCGTCAAATATTACTTCCTCATGTCAAAATGGTGGTTCAAGGTGAGCACTCGTTCGTAACTTCCCTATAAACATTGTTTCCAATGTCAGTGTCAAAAATCAATGTTTTTATTGTTGCCTAAACGGTCCATTACTGACTGTCATCTGTACTGTAAACTCGTCAGCGTGCCCTGTGGTGACTTTCCATAGCGACAGACTCGGCCATGCTGCTTAGATGGACCCTAAAGACCCTTGTTCGGTTTTCATGTCTGTGAAATGCGGTTTGCAAGCTTTGTTCTCTTCGAGACGCTGCAATTTGAATTTACTTTTAAGATAATGTGGACTGCGACCCACAGGGACCATTTTCTCCATCAGGTGAAAGCAGAAAACAACAGCAGAGCTCGAGTAAAAGCCACCAGCTTGTTTTGTTCGCTATAAATAAACTCTGATGTACGTATGTTTTTTTAGTAGATTCAGAGCCTTCTTTAGCTTCCGACTGCAAGCGGTGTAGTGGTTCTTCAACTTGGAGAGAACCGTAGATGGTGGTAGAACCTTCCAAACTTACCGTCACCACAGCGGCAAGCTGCCTGTAGGTTTCAGAACGTGTCTCTCTGAGAGAGCTGACACCGATCTGAGGCCTGTGCGGCAGGCTGCAGTCTGCATGTATCTGAAAGAGCCGCCACTGATCTGAGGTCTGTTTCTGCTGCAGGCTATGGTCATGTGCTGTGCCGTCTTTTCCTGTTGTTGCTGCTGTTGCTGCTGCTGCTTCTGCTGTGGGAAGTGTAAACCGCCAGAGGAGGACGAGAACTACCAGTACGTGGATCCAGAAGACCTGGAGGCTCAGATCAGAGCAGAGCAGGATGGAGGAGGTGAGCCTGGAGTCAGCTGCTTGTTTCTTTACCGTGCAGGTCAATGATGTATGATGGGACGGAGAACGTCAGTAACGTTGGCTTCCGTAATCTTTATTGATTGGGTTTGTATGATTGATGCGGTTCTGATGGATGAAATTTACTCTCCTTTTGCTGTAACGCTCTTCAGATATGAGCTTTTCTCCAAGGACTTTCTCTTGATCCGAGTGAAGATGGTGCGTTTGAAGTTCAAATTGAAAAGTCAGTCACCCGTCATCTTCAAACGCTCTCTTACGTCCTACACAAAGATGTCTAGAGCCGTATTCTGGTCTGATCAAGTGTTTGAATTGACTTGAAGATGCGCATTTTGCCTTGACCTTCTGTTTGAAACAGAAATGAAGTGTCAGGTGATTCAAGATCCGACTGGTCGTTTATCTGAAGTGGTTCTACATCAGTCAGCTGGGACATTGGCTGTGGAGCATCTCCTGACTGTCTGATGCTAATACAGCTTTTCTATTATTTATGAAGCACAAGCACCAAACACTTGGTCAATTCCGTGTCACCTTTTGTGTCTAAATTTAACACTCGCAGATTAATGGCAGTCAGGTTGAGTAGCTGAGAAATGCCGGCAAATTTCACAGGTTTATGTGTGAGCTGATTTATAGATGTATTTTTTCTCCATTTTTACTTTAAATAACCTGCTCTCCACAAATGCCTGCTTGACTGTTTTAAAGCGGCATCTTTATATTTTATGAACATTGTAAAATTTATGCTTATGTTACAGGCAAAAAAAAAAAAAAGAATACAAATATTGACCTCCATGCCCTAGTAAGTAAAAACTGGGTGAATTTGAAGGCTGTTAATCAAGTCGACTCTCCTTAAGCTCAGCCGTAAATACATAAACCAGCAGTTTACTTTGGGTTAACAACTTACGATCTACAGGTTGAGAGTCAAATAAAATCGAGTTTTCATGGAAGCAGTAATAAAGATAATGGTTTTCTTTTACTCGACAGGTGAAACAATAATTATTGTACAGCCTGTATCTAACCCTGGTCAAGAAATCTCCAGTGAAACTTTACCGGATTCAAAATGACCCGTAAGAATCTTATGTTAATTATTGGTCAACAGCATGAGACGCCCGAACCCGTTACTGAACTTAATAACGCTCATAAATCCCCCTGCATCTGTCCGTGAATCGTGTCATTTTTACTAACCTTTGAGTTACTGCACAGTGTTTGGTCTGTTACAAAGGCTTTGAGTTTCGGTCATTGGATGTAGTTTTCAAACCACTCTCGAAAAGTTAAACATTGTGCGACTGCACACATAACCTGGTGGTGACATAACCTGAGCGTTATAAACCAGTGCTGTACTTGCACACCTTAGATGTTTTCTAAAGCATGCAGTGACCTGACACTCAAAGCGATCAGTATGCAGAGAGCCTGATATCTGAGTTCTGTTTGCAGTAGTCTGTCTGTGAACTCAAAACTTTGCATGCATGCTTTGGATGTTCGTGTTTTGCATGTTGTAGGGCCAAGCCTTTTTTCCAGTAAGCACGCTGGACCTTCTGTAGGTTTCTGGAGTTAGAGGACCAGGAGGTGAACACACAACCTTCTTACCATTTAGGTTTATGAATTGAGGCAAACTACACAGCAGAGTAAAAATTAATGTCAAATAGTTATGACTGGATCAGACCATATGTTGGAGATTTCAATACAGTGATTTCCGTTTGTTTGTCATAATCCATTTACCATGAGGATTTTAAAGTTAAATCGCTGTTTATTTTAAGGATACATTTTATAGTTCATCCAAAAATCAAAATTCCTCCATTATTTACTCACCCTCATGTCTCATTCTAAATCTGTACAGCTCTTGCGTCTGAAGAACACAAGATATTTTGAGAAACGCTGGTAAACACACAACAGTGGCACCCACTGACTTCCAATGTACGGACATAAAACCACAGAGACGTTTCTTAAAATATAAATTAATATAAAGTCTTACAGGTCTGAAGTCATTAGATGAGGGTGAGTAACTAATAGAAAGATATTCGTTGTTGGGTAACTATCTCTTTAATGTTTAAAGTTACACTGGTGAAAACAGCCCTGGCTGGTAAGTTATAGTTAGCAGACGTTAGTTAAGTTGGGCTACCTCAAATTGTCCATTTCAGTGAATCGATTTAGAAACGAATTCAATGATTTGTTAGTGTCGTGAAAGTTTCTTGTCGTGAAACTTTCTCAAGACATTTTGAACCAGATTTATTAATTATCAAACTATGTCAAAAGGATTAGAAATGTCTAGAGGTCGTGGTGTGCTGGAGTGACTTAGGAAGGTTGTGACTGCGTGAGCTGTCAAACAGCTGAATCTCACTGATGGAGATACAATCAACACGAGCTGCCTCGCACAGAGTCTGTCACCAAAGCCATCTGTTCCACAATCTCATCTTCTAACCTCACACCTCCAGACTGTACACGTCACTTTATCATCTCTGTACCTCCACCTCTAATGCAATCTTTACTCCTGTAGTCAACACACTGACAGAGAACTGAGTTAGGCCAGTCACGCAGGACAATGTGAGTAAATTGCTAGGAATGACGAGTTGAAATGAAAAGACTAAGAACTCCTCTCTCATTTTACTTCCTGTGCTGCACATGGGCGTGTCTGTTAGTGGGGCACTGATTTGGAGGAGCTGTATTAGGAGAAGGTAGGTACGTCAGACACTATAGACAGTCAGTGTTTGTTTATGAGCAGTATGACACGTGCAATTAGTTTCTATTAGTACGTGCTTTACAGGTAATGCTTCCAGTACACCTGCATGCTATGTTGCCGTGTGCTATGTGTCTGTCTAATCCTAAAAGTCGAATAGGTTCATGCAAAACAGAAGCAAATGGACTCACTCTTCATAAGTGCTTGGCTGATTTTCGGCCAGATATCGTCTGTGTCTGTTGATAACCGTTTGCTTTCCTGTTTAACAGAAGTGGTTAACCGCTTGTCTTGTCCGTTTTAAAACCAGTCCATACATATGGAGTAATTAAGCATTTCCAGACATGCTGTTCCGCTGCTAATTGCTAATTCTGTCTGTTGTTGTTTTACTTACAGGCTCAAATATCCCTATTTTGGTACAGCCCAGTTCCGCAGTCAACACCTCAGAGTCCACGCATTTTGCCTCCAGCCAGCCCATGTACACCACCCAGAAATGAGCCACACGCCCGGTCCTGCTCCTCACTGAGGGGCCCAGCTCACGGACATTCACGGCCCCCCATGTAGTGTGCTGACCGCAGGGCGTCACAGCACCGGGAAATCCAATAGCGCCACACCCTGATTCTGACCCACTGGAAACAAGTGCCGTTTTGCCAAAAGACAGAATCCTCTGCCAAGCTCTCTTTAACTGTCTCCATTGGCGTGTTTGTCCATCTGTCTGTCTGTACCACACATTGATTTAATCTCAAATTGATGTAGCTCTGAGACCAGTGCCATCGGGCTGTGCTCCAGGAGGGGTTGGGTTTCATTTTTGGGGTGTTTTTGGACTGTTTATTTGTAGTTCTTGCTCCGGTTCGTTCTGTTAGAAGCATGGATGTGAGTGGAATGTTCGCGCGAGAGCATGCAAATACAATATCAGCATGCCTCTAATATACAGCGTCTGCGCATAAGCCCCGCCCCCCTCTCGTCCTAATCCAAAAATTGAAGAGCCGCAGCTTGGCGCTTTTATGATATAGAATATCCCATTCTGTGGACACCTCAGGTGTGCAGTCACCAGTCTCACGCCGCATTTGCATTATATCGCATTTCGTTTAAGATTAAACCAGCCCGTATGCAAATATATCAAACCAGCCGCGCAGCGACGACTCTCAACGGTCAGCTGCGGTGGCCGTTCATTTCCCTTCGATCGTAACACTTGAAATCATTTTCTATGCACTTTTTCTTTCCACTACCTACGTAGGAAACTTCAGATCAGCAATGCAAATCTTATCGACCGCAACGCTACGATATGTGCACGTGTGATTTTTTTTTTTTTTTATTTGTTAAAGGGGCTGACTTGGGATCAGCCCTTATTTTGGTGAATTCTATGCCAAATCATACGAATGCTTTGTTTGTGCTGTGAGGACATATGATGACAAAACGCGAATATTTTTAATGATCTTATTTATTTTTAATATATCGAGATTGAGATTATTGTGTACGTCGCGTTTCGAATGAAACGATGCACTGTGGTAACTTAATCTGCCAGAGCCTCATGATTTTAGCAATAAGAAAATGCCCGTCGTGTTAAATGTGAACTCGTACATATTAGAATAAATGCCAATTGTTATTTTCCCATAGATTTATGTTCTGCGAGCAATAGTAAGTACTTGCTTTCACACTGACCTGTGGGCTGTTGTGTTTCGGTGTGCGTAAATGTCGTCATTTCAAATAGTTGTATGTGACGGGTCATCCGTCAGTTCTGATTGTCAAATTTTGGGGGGCATTTTCTTATAGCCTAGAAGTTGATCTTTTATTAGGTAAGGATGGATATTGCTTTCGGTGAATACACTTAATCATGCCAACATATAACGATATGAAAATTAACATTCGTTGGAAGGCAGCAGGGTGAGATCTGCTTCCATACTTCGCAGTCCTGCTGTCTTTCAGAAATCTTTTGTCTACGGTACGTTTCCATGCGCTTCATCTCAATAGATAAGGCCCATTGCTGCATTTTTTGTTGTTGTTGTTGTTTTTTTTACATTAACATTTTTGGCACATGTTTAAGATGCAGGTGATAATTGTGATTTTAAAGCAAACAGGAGTGGGAGATCTTCACCAGTGCACACTGACTTTCATGATGCTGTATGCAGTAGAACTGTGTTTGAGAAACTTGCCAATGGCCAAGAATATAACCAGAGAACAAAACGCCGTGCTCGACATCCATGGCAACAACACATCATTACTTTCCTCTTGTTTTTACACGCATCATATTTCATCGTCTCTTTATATTATTGAACTAATTAAAAGAATGGGGGATTTGTAATAAGCTTGTGTCAGTGATTATTTTTGTTCTGTTTTCTGAGATATGACATGAACTTCAGGTGTTAAGTTCAAGCTGCAATGTGTAACGTTTTTACAAGTGCCCTGCAGTTTGACGTCGCAAACAAAGATGGCGACAGAGAGGCGAACGTTAGGGAAAAAGTTTTGCTGCTTTAAGATTTTAATTAGTTGTGTTAGGAAATGAATGGCAGCTTATGCTTTCTATTTGTGGACTCCAACGTCGCTCCATGTGCTATAGTTACTGGTAAGCTTGTAATCAGCTTATTGTGCTGACCTCCCTACAGATGCTCATTATTATCTCTGTCAGCATACAGCAGGATCAAATCAACAGGAAGTTTGCCAGGATGATGTCATGTGGACCAGTGTGACAGGACAACAGCTGCATGAACAGATGTGCAAGGTCATAGCTGTGAGCACACTGTACTAAAGCAATAAGCCACAAGAAGCTGTAGTTTACAGTGCACATAAAACGACTAAGGGCAATTGCGAGCCCAAATATAGGGCGGTGTTCAATTGCTAGCTAAAACCCCTTAAGCTAATTTAAATTTACTGTAAACCACATCTTCATGAGACTTATTGCTTTTATGAAACGGTAATTCCGTATACCGGACAAGGTTTCATAAAATAAACGCACAGCAACAAAAATGTAATGATACTGAACAAAAATATGATCTTTTCTGTCTGTTTTATAATCAGCTAGTCTAATACAAATAAAGGTTCATTTGTATGAAGGCCAGGGAATAAAAAAACGAACATTGTATAGGAACTAGTAAACTATTCTAGCAATTGTCGTCTCCTGAACTGATTTAAATCATGGTTCTTAAATCATGTTGCATCTAATGACCCTTAGATACATGCATGAAATTGTATGAGAGTATTTGTTGTTGTTTTTTTATTTTTCGGTATGGAAGCATTTGCTTTGTAGGCATCCAAATAATTACAAAAAAAATATTTTATTTGCACATTGCACAGAAGTCCTGCACAGAATTGGTCATGTCAAGGTATCCTATAGCACAAGCTCAGTGGCCTGGTTGTTTCTCTTCTGTCTTAAAGCCACACACACCAGCTGCTCTGTTTCCTTCTACCAGCCCTGCCCACACTCTGCTAAAGTTACAAGAGATAAAGCGGTTAATTTGAACCTATCACTCACATGGCACCTATGCTAGAGTACAGAGCGGACACTCTGAGTGCTATCAGGGGTGGGAAGTTTGGACAGTAACCCAAGCCAGTACAAACACAGACCAAATATAGCCACAGCCACAGGTTAGGGAGTGAATGACTTTAGACTGGCTCTAGAGAGAGATAAGACGAAAACCTGGTTTATATACTCAATAAAAGTTAACAGAAGTAAAGTCTGGGATGAACTCTGCTCTGGACTTCAAACCAGGGATGGGAGACTCCAGCTCCATGGAGAACCTGGAGAAGCAGCTCATCTGCTCCATCTGTCTGAAGGTATTTGCCAAACCCGTGGTCATCTTACCCTGCCAGCACAATCTCTGCAGGAAGTGTGCCAATGATGTGTAGCAGGTAATTACATTCTGCCACAGTGCTCGACTGTCCTACTGTTCGATTGACCCAGATCTGGTTTAAATGCCTCATCGTCTCTGTAGCATTCTGAGGCTGTAGAACTGCTGAGCCTGTAATCCTTAAAACACTTTTCTACATATAAATTTATAAGCCACGGGCTGCCTCTGAAACTTCTAATCATTTTATACGAACTGCAGTTTTCATCTGTGACGGTCTGTGGTTAACATTACGTTAACAAAACGTACAGATGTAAAATTTGTGTTCTAGAACAATACAGGAAAATCTCAAGTTAACCGCAGATCATTTTAAAATGAAAACTACAAATTACTTAAAAAGGCTCGGTGTGTATGGCCTGCAGAGAAACCTTCTGGTGGAAAACATCATTGACATCTACAAATCAGAGTCCACCAGGTCAGTCACTGGACCCATTCCCCATCTAACAGAACGAAGTTCAAGCAATAGCGTTAATACGTCTAAAAAAACTGGACGTTTTGAGGATTCTTAGAACTTTCAAAAAAACATTTTTGAAACTTAATGGAAACGTCAGGGAAGCGTTCTGACAACCTAAAATTCCTAGCTGGGTCCACTCGCAAACAAGCATTTCTGGAAGCCCTCATACGTTTGAAAAGCGTTAGCTATAGATCAAAGGAGTCCTTAAAGGAGAAACACACCGCATGCCAACAGATTTTTATTGTGTCTTCTCTCAACATTGCTCTGTGTAATCAATGTGACTTAAGATCCAATGACACAAATATGTGATTTACCCGCATGTGGCAGATTTTCGAGCACGTCATGTAAACACACAGACGTGTGACCTGAGGCTCTGGTGACTGCTGCAGTTCTCTGCCAAAACACTAAATATAACTAGGACGCGTTATCCCCATGGCAATAAACAATGTGTCATGAGATCTGTGAAAAACAGGTGTAAAGGGGTTTAATAAGACTGATAGACTTTGAGGTCTGTTGTAACAAACGCCGAGGAGCTTCAGTCATGAAAAACAGGATTCTGAACGAATGCAGGTCTGTGCTTTCAGAGATGTGAGATTAGGTTACATACTTCAAAATGCATGTGGACAGTGAACGGCAATATACAAATATAAAAATGAAATGAAGAATAGTGAGTCTTTTTAGTTCATCTGATCGAAAACACCAAAAAAATATTTTCTTAATACATGATGCTGGTCCTATTGTGCATGTTATTCCAAAGAAAACAAAGTTAGTCATCTTCTGCCTCTTTTTATTGGCTGAACTCAGCCTGGTGGCACAAACTACTGGTTAAAGTTAACCAGTTACCAAATCGCTACCTAGAAGTAGTCCTCCACAATTTGGTCCTCCACAGTAGGTTTGGCTCCACTCTGGTAGGGAACGCCCACTTTTCAGAATCTCTACGTATGATCACCCATGTCGTCATATCATCACATATCCACTGGGTGGCAGTCTTTCATAAAGAGAGTCTCTGATTTTAACAAGCCAGTTGCCAACATCATAAAAACATATCAACCATCTCTCACCACGTGACAAGACAGATTAAGACACATCAAGGCAGATGCTTATAAAAAATAAAAGATTTAAGTGAGTGATGTGCTCGTTTTTGGACAGAATTTTTTTATAATAGTTGCATCAGTCACTTTTAACTGTGGCACCTGCTGTAAGTGCTTTAATCTTCAAACGCTCATACAACCGAACGACAACCGTTTCGCTTGAGGGCGACCGACATGTGACCGCCACAAAGAAAGATGCTTGTGTTGTGTAGTTTATCATTACACACACACACACACACACTCAGACAGCTCTATAAACAGGGTTGTGCATCAATCAGAAGTGAAATGTAAGATTTCTGTTCACATTCTGAATTTGAAATGAGGTCGCAAACTGAATACGGACTCGAATTTGTTTTTAAGAAGATAATGTTTCGTTTAAAATTCTAAAATTTCCAGCACACTTGCCAGCACAGAAAAACCTTCACAGAAAAAAAAACAATTTTTGTAATGATTATTATTATGTAATACTATATACTGAAGGTTATAGCAATGGATTCCAGTTTGATATGTTGTATAGCCCCAGTCTTCTCTAATACATACATTCAAAATGATCATATACGCTGCTAATTAAAGGGACAGTCCCCCAGAGGGCAACCTGGAGTAAGTGTCTTGCTTACAAAGTCACAGTGCTGATTCAAACCTGGAACCTCTTGGTTACCAGCCCAAATCTTTAACCACTATGCCTCTCTTTCTGTTTTGAATCTCAAGGCCTCTCCTGCCCAAAACAGAGCAGCAACAGCTAATATGTGAGCAGCACAAAGAGAAGTTCAACATCTACTGCCTGACCTGTGAGATGTCCAGCTGCTCCATGTGCTTGCGTTTGGTGCTCACAAAGGCTGCGAGGTGGCCTCACTGCAGCTCATCTACAACAGACAGAAGATAGAAGATACACACTTAATGAACTTCTACAAGATAATCGATCTTAAGAGCACATGCTACTGTCAGTTGCTTATGTGTTTTTAATAAAGAGGCACATTAGAGGCACAAATCTCATGTTTTTTGTTGCGAGAACTATTAATGTTGCGTTACCATGACGAGTAGCCATTTTTGACCACATTAAAACCACATATGTGGTACTCTATTCAAGGAAAATGCCACCATATATTGATTTGTATCCAAATGTATTGATATTTCCCAGAAACCTCTTGGACTACATGAAAACATCCCCGGCTCTTATCCAAGACCATTAGTGACGTGTTTAAAAGATGTGTCATTTTGATGGAGTAACATGTTATGCTTTGTTAAGGCAGGGTAAACGATTTTACCCAGAAACATTGTTTTGTTACGCTGGTTGAAAGTCTCTTCAGATGCTGGTGAAGTGGTCCAAATATATTTATATAATAATATCTGCTGTGGAAGACGCAGAAGTATAAAATGTTCATCTAGTCATTGCATTCGGTCCGAACGCAATGATAGGACGTCATACTTGTCTGTCAAACTATGTATTTGCATACCTCAGTGGAAGGAGGCGTGGCTTTGGAGAGCACTTTGAAGGGAGGGCGGGACCTTATGCTTTCAAAGCTAGCTTGCTATCGCTAGCCTCTCCAAAAATGGCAGTGCTACCTTTAAAGTAACGACTTTAGCAAACCACACGGGTTGAGACCACGGTGTGACGCTGTAAACTGCACAGATGTGTGTATGACACAACACACAGCGGATTTCCCTCACTGTCATGGGTTTAATCTCACCTAACTGCCCTAGCAACACCACCCCCACACACACACACACACAGACACACACACACAGACCACCGACCCGCCTCTTCTACTGCCTGTCTTTGAGGTCATGTTGACTTTAATTCGTCTGACAAAGTTTTAACTGGTGCTTGTCACCATGGTGATATTGTATTTTTAAGGCATTCACCACGGCATTGCTATGCGGTCGCTAGGGCATTTTTCAGTGCGTTGCTATGGCTCAGGCCCCTCCTTCAAATGTTTGTCATTTTTCATCCAATCTATTATCAGCAGGGGAAATTACATTCATTTTGAAAACATTCATTTTGAAAACATGCACCTCTGTTAAAACAAGTCACACAATTTGAGATATTTCACATTTCATGCCTGTAGCATAACCGGCACAGCAACAAGTTATGTTTACGAACGTTTATGAGCTTTGTTGAACTATTTTAGTGTGTGGCAATAACCGCACATCACAGACTGGGCCTGACAGAAGGTCCAAAAGTTTGAGAAAGATTAATCTAAGCAAACAGGACACAAGTGTTTAATAATACACAAAGACAACACAACATGGCTGCAATTTTCTCAACGACTGACTTCACGATGAATTTTTAGCCTATGTGATATTGAGGTCTTGGCCTGCTGGACCTCTTGTGGTCTGGCTAATAATGAAGGTTTTGAGCGGGACTGCAACGGGCCCTACGAATGACTCACTCCTCCCTGTTGTGTTTGACTCATAGCAGCTTCTTCTGGTCTTCTGGTACTGTTTTGGTCACTTCGCTTTTCTCCATGTTAAGTGTCTGCTCTCCACCATCTCACTCTGTTCAGCAGCTACCAGATGAACAATGACTAAACCTAGCAGCCTTTCCCAATAGAAAACCATGTGCATGGAGGACACCATATGTCGAGCTGTTATTTACAGTGATCCTACACGAAAGGTCAGTTTACACAGGACATACCCTGCTAACAACTTTAGGTTGTAAGAACGTTTTGCTAACGTTTACATTAGTAACAAAAACTTTAAAAATGTTGCTTTGAAAGTTCTAGGAACGTTCAAAAGACGTTGTATTAACACTATTGCTTGGTTATAAGAATGTTATTCCAACTTTTTTTAATTCGGAAACATTTGTAACAGCTTAAGAATAGCGTGTTTGATATGTTGCTGCAATAACATTTTAGAGAACATTAGCAAGCGTTCTGAGAACGTTCCCTGTTAGCTGGATACTGTCTTTTTGTGTTTGCTTCTACTGTGAGAAAGTGACTCAGGAGGAGTGTTCAAATCCCAAATGCTATAATGGCAAGCCGGTCCCCAAAAAGCCGTAGTTTGTGCCAGGTGGCTATGGTGACATTTTCTGCTTTAGTCATGGCCCACTATAAACAGTGAATCACTCATTTCAAATGCAGATCGCTAGAGTTTGATCAGTCATGATGGATAACATTACAATCTCAGCGTTTGTTCACATGCTGTTCTCTTGTTTGTAAGTGTGGATATCACAAGTCACACAGCCAAAGTCTGACATGGCTTTCTTGTGAAAACTGACACTCAGCGGTCATTGTGGGTCATGTGTTTATCTGCCACAATCGCTTCTATTCTGTTCTGTGTTGGTTTCAGAAGGGGCTGAGTGATGCAATAGCCATCTTAGTGGCAGGAAATGACCGAATACAAGCCCTGGTCTCACAGATGGAGGATATTTGTAGAAATCCACAAGACAATGGTGATATTGCGTGCCAATGGTAGGGGCGAGGTGACGTCAACATTGTTAGTGATGATTTTTGATGGTGGTGGCTTTGAAAAAGCAACATCTTGAAAAAATGTGAGGATTTTAACGCCTTTTATTTTGAACTTTCTAAAGCAACAATTTTACTATAATCCCACACTGTCTGGTAGTGACGTTTCTCTCCAGAAGTTTTTAATAGCATCTCTGATTTAAACTGTATACATTTAAGAAACCATTGGTGGATAATTGTTACTCAATTTTGTTTAATTCTGTAACTTAAAATGTGACAACATTTTTGATAACTCTGAGCACTTTTAGAGAACGTTCTAAGAACGTTTCCTGTTAGCTGGGTAAAATTTCTCCCGAAATGTCTGATTTTATATTTTATTATCGTCCATCTTTGATCTGTCTCACCACATTTACGCCTTCTGGTTCAGAATACCACGGCGTTACACTTAAGACCGTATGTACTGCAATATTTGCATGTTATATCGAAAAAGCGTTGTGTTTCGTGGTCATGTTTGGTAGTTTATGCTTTTGTGTGCACTGTTATGTGTTTTCTAAACTTTATTTGTTGTACAGTGTGTTTACCTGCAGAACTGAGTCGTTAACGGGGGCAGGTGCGCGCTTAATAAACACCATCTTCGTCGCTGAACAACGATGACGCGCTTCTGCTTCTTATGTTTGATAGATTGTAGATTCATGTTTTACTCCATCCAGCGTTTGTTTTGTTCTCTAAATCCTTAAGTGTCCCGTTACTGTTTAACGGATGAAGAAATGAGCCACAAACGAGTGAATCCGCATCGACTCGGACTGAATCGCGACTCAATCGACCGATTCTTTTAAATGAATCGACTCACGCGAGTGATCGGCCAACCGGAAATTAGTCTTAATATTAATTGATTAATATGATCAGGAAATAATATTTCACAGGTCGATATACTGTAATCTTTCTCGTCAAACAAGAATACATCTGTCTAAATTTGTTTTACAGAATGAACACAATATTTTTGTGTTTGTGCCTCGCTAAATAACAGCGACGCGCCTGCATTCGCGTCAGAGTTAGCCCTCGAAGTTTAGCATTTAGCGATTTGTTGGCTTCCAAACGACGAAGAGCGACAGAACTGTTGTATTACCCCGCGTTTCCTTGTCGCACACGACCTCTTCCTGTGTGCAATTCACACAAACCCTTTGTGGTCAATGATCAATAAACACTGATGTGGTCTTATTGAGCTGTGTGAAGCTAATACTGACACCCCTCCAGGGGTCCTGGCAGCAGAGCGTGTTACTTTCAGAGGTCCCCAGAGATTTTTAATGCAAATGATCAAGCCCCTGCGTATGTTGTCTGCTAATTGACACTGTTGCCTGTTGCTCCATTGATTAGCTGGACCCCTGCAGATGGGGACGAAGACGCCAGACTACTGTCCTTTGACTAGCGACTCAAACCATCAATACTTCTCTATGGCTGAGGGCTTACTTCCACAGAAAGGGGCTTTAAACGAAGGTGATGGAGGGAAGTAATTGTTTCCTCAAACAGCTTCCACCATAAAGTGGCTGTCTCAGGTGCGGCGCTGCTCTTTTTAGCACTTCCCGGCGTAAACACAGCGTCAGAGATGAGTTTGCCTAACAAGTGTCTGTGCCGCGTGATTTAGAACGCGCCCTTTTGGGTGCAGTAAACGGTAATGAAGAGGACAAGGCAACATCTGTTACAATATCCTGTATTTTAAAAACAAGCGTGCCTTTTTATGTGTCCACAGAGCACGAAGGGATTGTTCAGAAAGTAAGTCAACTTTGTGTTGTGTGTCTAGGGGTGTCCTGCACTGGAGCGCACACAAACGCTGCATGTTTGTTCCAATAATGACTGATAAAGACTAACAATTATGATTAACAATCACACAGGCTGTGACTCAACGAAAACACCACCAGCCTCCCACCCTCAACAACCCACTGTATTATGCATTGCTTTATAACTTTCATTTTTCTCAGTGTTGTGATTCTTTACAGAGTTGCCGAAATTGATAAGGCTAGTTGTAATCCTTGGAAGTGGATTATAATGATGTAAAATGCTGCCTAATGTAATAAAAAAGCAGGCCGATAAAAATACTCTTGATGTATATCTACGGTGTCATTATTTTAACTTTAAATTTGAAATATTAGGATGAAATATTTTGAGGTTGTGTCCAACTATGGTGGTCCTTGTTTATGATGGTCCTCGTGCTTTGGGCCTGAGGTAGTCAAATAAAAACCAACATTTTACAATCCTGTGACTGTCTTGTTCTTCTTTAAATTCGTTTTTTTAGAAAGGGCTGTTGTGCGGCTTTATTAAAAGTTTATTAAAAAAACTAATGTTTCATTTTAAGCACAGACATTCACTTTAAGAAACTGTTACGTTCTCTTGTTGAGGAAAGTTAGCGCGGCGTGCATATAAACTTATGCATCAGCATGCATAGCTTTTATCACTACAGACCTCTTAGAACAATGCTTACTCGTTCAACACCTTCTAGCTGTGTCTTATGTATCATGCTTCCCTGCACCTGCTGAGACGTCGCGCGGTGCCTCGCGCACCTGCGTCACGAGCAGCCGCGGGTGGAAGGAGAAACCGCTACCTGCCGCTATCCGTCACTTTTATAATTGTCCGAGTGGCGCCACAACTTCACAGCTCTGTCCTTCACAGAATCACGGACACTGCCAAAGCCTCCAGCGTTGAACGGATGGAGGCCGGATGCGAGAGCATGGCTCACTTCGTCATCCACACAGAGGATGTGGCTGACATGCTGGGAGCCATCGACTTCCAAACAGGTATGATGTCATCCTTCTACGTGATGACATCATCAGCACCTATACATTAAACTCATGAGCACACATGAGTGCGTGTGAAAGTCATACGGGTTTGGAGCAACATGAGGGTGTCTTAGATGCATGTCATGGGTGAAGATCTGAAGGACAGCGCAGAAGAAGGTCTGGAAGATCTGACCATGCCGCCTGGTCATCAGAGCAGTGAATCAGAGAGATGCTAAAGCAGGTTTCAAAGATGCCATTATTGGCACTCTGTCTTGTATTGTTTTTGTTTTCCGCCCATGTTCTTACACTTATTTAAGTACACGATAAAGGCAAAAAGTCTCTCCTTCGTTCCTGTGAATCTGTCAAGACAGGCATAATCAGTAAATGACAGAATGACATCAGCATTTACGTACAGCTGACACTATAAACAACACTGTAGGGCTTAATCTGGACGGTAGCATTTGCTTAAAACATTTCATTGTTACGTTTGTTAACAGGTGGGTTTGCAAGGGTATGCCCACTTGTACCCAGCTAACATTTTCTAAATGTTCTCTAAAAGAACGTTTGCAGTTATGTTGGTATAACCTTTTAACGTTAAATATCACATCAAAACGTATAAAAGACTGGACGTTTTAAACATTCCTAGAACATTCAGAATAACATTTTAACGTTTTTTGTTACTTCATGGAAACGTTAGGAAAACGTTCTACCAACCAAAAACTGTTAGCTGGGTTCACGCTTTCTCTAAATAACGTTCCTTCTACTTTACTTTAAAGGTCAGAAATCTGATTTTATTAGGCGGGGGCCGAGGCAGGAAGTAGCTTCCTCTGTGATCTAACAGGACCGCGTGTCCACAGAGGAAAACCAGTGTTGAGTACAGGGGCAAATCGCAGTGGCAGGTGTTTGGAACCCTCGGCTCCTGGTTCCGGTTCTCTTCTAATGCTCCGTCCGCCCCCACCTGCGCTCGAACCACGATTCTCCCTCCACCCATTACTTAATAACAGCTCAAGCAATGTGCCACCGGCGGAATATACGGCCGCGGGGATATATGACGTGATCTATGTGCTCATACTTGCTGACCTTGTCATTGCGCTGTCAGGCCGCTGATGAATTCATAGACTGAAAGCGCGACCGGGAAGCGCGCGGCGACAGCGCGTTCGGTCCCGTTAGGCGCAGAGCAGCTCGACGCGCGGAGCGTGCGTGCGCTCCAAATGAAGACGGATCTTATTTTGAGGCGGCGGTGCGTCACGGTGTGACGTAGCAGCCTTCACATAAATTAAAATGTCGTCATTCTGTCTAAAATAAAACAGCTTTTGTTGGGCGTCACAAAACAGGATGGAGAGACAATTTGCAGGATGAGATGCCTTCAGTTTTCAGCACGCACAAAATATATCGGTTCCCCTTTTTTATTATTTATGTGCATATGTGGGCAAAAGATAGAAACTGTTTACGTAACGCGCAATGGTGCCACGCACAATAACAGTTGCTCACAACAATGAGGATTGGAGTCGAAACAGATGCAGATGCCAACGCAGGACACACTGTGTTCTCCCACGTGTCGCATTTGGTCTGCAAACAGAAACAATACATGTGATTATAGAAGATTATGGCACACTGTACTTAAGTATTTTATTTTTATTCCCAGGATATCTCCAGTGCCGATTTGAGGCCGAAGAGAATTTCCTTCATATCTTTTTACATGTGTCATTTTGTGGTTCTAAGATTGAGTAAAATTAAGTGGCAGGATCTGATGTCCTCTTAGCTTCCTGGATGTGTTAAACTGTGGTACGCCATTTTCTAATTTTAGCAGTTTACATTTCTTTAAATGAATTGAGACTCTTTGAGCACATATTTTTTATCTGTAATAAAACAAATTCTATAACTCTAAAATTAAAGGAATACATTTGTGTTTCTGTGTGTGAGTAAATAAACAGGATGTTTATTGGCTTTTTTTGTGTGGATGACAGCTACAAAGACTGAAAATTCTGCATTTATATACAAATAAATATAGCTTAAAACTTATTAATAATGAATTTTAACGGGTTCTGAATTGTTTGTATTTAAATTCAAGATTTTTGTGCTTAGTTCAATCATTATGGTTAGAAAGGTTTAAAATCTAAATCTTTGACTTGTTAGGATTAATGTTTTACTGTCCATCAGTCCATTATACATGAACAATTATTATTTTTCCATAGTGACATTTCACCATATCAGCTTGTGTTTATGTTAGTTTCTATGTAAATTAGTTTTTATGTTAATGATCTACAATCATTACCATGTTTCATTGGTGATTGAATTTCCATGTTTGCAGTTACTTGTAAAAGGCATATAGTCTCATTTATTTCTGCAGATTTATGTTCAAAATACAAAGTCATGTTTATGCATTTAGGTGCAATATAATATGTCATTTACATAATGATAAGCAATATACAATGTACAGTATATCTCAAGCACTTTGTAATACTGTCCAACATTATTGTCACAAAATGTAGGTAAGCCGTCTGGTTAAAGTGCTACAGGTCGTCATTTCCGCCATGTAGTCGAACATGGTGAGAAAAACATACTTTTGCACTTGTAATACAATGAGCAACTGCGTGATGCATCTGGTAAGGTCATGGCAGAGTTAAATACTAGCATTAATGCCAAAATATCATGCTTGTGTCAGAACATTCCATGGTAACCGATGTCAGTCAGAGGTTGCAACTAAACCAGACCAAAAAAAAAACTTCTTAAGATATTCCCTGCTTGCAAGAACAGCCTAATAATTTACAAGAAAATAGCAATACAGATACAATCCTACTATATAATGTGGATTACTCATTACCAGTTAGCAATAAGAGAATTTGTAATGTATTAGTAGTACTAGATTGGTCAGGTTGTTTCTTTCGTAAAACCATTGGACTGTAACACGTATAATACTGAGTGATTAATACCTGTAAACATTAAAAGGTGTTTGAACGTTACGACTGTAGACTGAATCGTTTTTCAGATTTGTTTGCACACAGTATAACCCCAGACTGGTGATTTTCTGTGGGTAGTGTTGAGAAGTCCACTCTGATGGAGGTTCTGTCATGGATCTTGCATATGGTTCTTTGTTCTGACGTGACCCAGAAAACAGCAGCAGATCAGTGGAAACTCGCCCCACACTCTTAAAAATAAAGGTTCATTTGGGTTTCATTAAGATTTAATTTCCACAAAAAAGAAAAAAAATCTTTATTTCTTCAGATACAGTTTAAACTTCAAATGAAGAAACCAGAAACCTACAACCGAATCTGCAAAACCTATCATAGAACATCATGGGAACATCATGGGTTTTTTGCTGCCAAGAACCAACGGAGAACCTTTATTTTTAAGAACGCGGGTCGAGCTCTCTTTGTCATATGCTTTAGCGAGAGTTTTAAAAAAGAAAGCAAAAGTTGGGGATCTGACAGAGTGCTTTGAGCTTGTTCTTTACGCGCCGTTTGAAACCCTTGTTGCCGCAAACATTCTCCATCTACAGCTACTTCCCGACCTCATCTAAATATTTGCGGTTCAGTTCCGCCTGTTCTCTTTGATTCTCGATCCGCGCCATTTCGATCATGTTTCTCAGCAGGTGGAAGGTCAGATCGATGGAGATCGGAGGATCTTCGTTCCTTTTGGAAAACTCCACGGGTTCTTCCGAGCTGTTGTAGTCCTCGTCCGGCGAGCGCACCTGCGCCGTGCCAAAGTGCGGCAAATGCAAGAGGGCGCCTGCTTTCTGCGGTCCGAGGTTTCTTTGCAAATACCGAAGGAGTTTTTCACCCACGAGGTAGGACATGGCGTTGTCTCCGGCTCTGTTGAGGAGCACGTCGTCTAGATGGTTGTTGTCGTACCCGCGTCTGTCCAAGATGCTCAGATCGCGGGGTCGACAGATGCTCAGCGGGATGTGAGTGGTCAGTAACACTGAAGTAATGAGCAGGACCAACGGGACAGGCTTCATACTGGACACACCCGTTCGGTTCCTGAGGAAACAGACCGAGGTGTGTTACTGAAGCAGCGTGTGTTTATGATAAGAAAAGCACAAGTTAATGTACATTGTATCCAGCCATGCATGTATCATTCGCCGTTAATAAGATGCAAATAAACATGCATTAATATAAACATGTACAAACTTCAAGACATTAACGAAACAGAACAAGGAAAACGGTGCGGAAACACAAACAGGCTAACTAAAGAAAGTTTGGGAACGTAAGGGCAAAAATAATCTCAGACAATATAAAACAATAAAAACAAAATAAATACGAACATGACCACCGGATCTTTGTTGAGTTAAATTAATAATAAGAGATTAACAGCTTTGATGAAATGAATCTTACAGTGAGTTTATTGAAGTTTACTTTAAAATACAAGCAAAAATCAACCTGACAAGCCTAACGGAAGCTACTTAGAAATAGGTAATCAAAGGCAATCGAACGAAATTGGGAAATAATCACGTGACTCCATCATTAAAAAAACAGCTCGGCGAATGAACAATAATGTCAAACACCGTAAAGTGTGTTCTCCAGTTAAAAAGCTGAAGGCAAGTCATGTAAGGTAACTTACTCGATCGTCTTCTGTTGCTTCAAAAGTTCTCGTTACGCAGTCTGTGCAGGCGGAGGTTGGAGCGCAGCGCCTCTTGCTCGGTGGTTATATACATCCAAGATAGCTCCATTGACGTCAGTGGAGGTGCATAAACCGCTTGTAAATGAGGCGCTTCTCAAATGAAAGAGTGAAGGAAAGAGCTAATCCAAGGTGAGACTCAAGGCGCAGGTCCACGTTTCCTCGTCTCTCTGAACTTTTCAATGAGCTCATCATGCTTCTAATGACTTTAATGCGTTTCCGTTATTCGATTCTGAGGTTGTAACGCACAAGCGGACGGTGAAGTTATTTGAACGTCTCCACTTGTTTTGACGCGCACCTCAGCAGAGGGAGATAAAGGGCTGCTGTCGTGATGGATTTCTGCACGGCTTGGCATTTGGGTTCAGGAGAGCAGAAGCTCGCGACGGGGACGCGAGAGCCCCACGCACGCGGGCCGTGTCGCTGTCCAAGGTGCTGATCACTACTTAAGACGCAGCCAAAGATTCTTGGCTCAG
>JAZGTI010000210.1:23370-79257 GCA_036877585.1 Botia kubotai | reverse complement strand
TTTATCACAATAAATCCACCCTCCGGGGTATTTTTGCACCGCCTATCTTGTCGTGTGATTCCTCACCCGTGACAATATATATATATATATACACACACATACATATATAAATATGCAGTAGAGAAAACCAGTAATGAGTTTGAGGCCCCTGGTATAGACTAACTATTGGTGCGCTACCATGGTCACCAAGCCACCATGGTCAAAGATCATGTCAGATCTCATGTCAAAGAAACATAATAAAACATAACAACAAGCTCTGTTCTTGATCTTCACCCTGTTCCTCCAGGTGTTTCCAGATGTCACCATTCTGTTCAGTGACGTGGTGAAGTTTAATGAGATCTGCATCCACATAACCCCCATGCAGGTGGTGGACATGCTTAATGAGATCTACATTGTTTTCGACACACTCAGTGAGAAGCACAATGTTTACAAGGTGACTAACTAAAGTACCCTCAAAAGCTTGTCTACTGACACAACAGTTAGAAGTTCTTCAAAAGAGCCCCAATGTATGAGAACCAATGCCCTTCCTTCTTCAGGTGGAAACCATACGAGATGCCTACATGGTCGTGGCAGGCGTGCCCAATAAAACCACGTTCCACGCCCATCACATCTGCGACATGGCTCTGGACATGTTGAGCTCCATCGATCACCTGAAAGACCCGTCCACTGGCGACAACATCCAGATTCGTGTGGGTGAGTGTTCCAGGACTAACGCAGCATTATATGATATCATCATATCATCCTGAAAAACAGCCATTATTTCTTTACATGCATAATACGTACATGCTAAATGGCTTTGGAGGCTACAGATTCCTGTCTGAATCAGTGATGTCGTGGTGGTCTTCACACAGGCATTCACTCTGGGATGGTGGTGGCAGGGGTGGTGGGCCTGAAGATGCCAAGATACTGTCTGTTTGGGGACACAGTAAACACAGCTTCACGGATGGAGTCAAATGGCGTGGTCAGACATTTTACAGTGTTGGACTGAGACTAGAAATGAACGGCCTCAAGATTGTTTAGTCTAAGTAAATTCTTGTTCTTCCTCTGTGTGCGGCTAGGGCATGCAAATCCACATCAGTCAGACCACCAAAGATCATCTGGAGCACGAACCATATATCATTGAGGAACGAGGAAAGATTTTTGTTAAGGTACTAGTATCTATTACCGTCATCGCTAATACCATGTTTTATGACTGAAATTAAAGGGAGGGTAGATGAAATAAACTTGTTGCTAAGCTGGTTGAAAGTCCCACATCCTGATAGCAATCACTTAGTAAAGAAGTATACATTTATATTTACGTTACATCTTTTGTGAAAAGCGCAGGACCATAAAATGTTCAACCAATCAATGCCTTCGGTTAGAATGAAATGATAGGATGTCCTACTTGCCTGTCAAACGATGTATTTGCATACCTCTTGAACGGAGGGCGGATCTTATGCTTTCAAAGCGAGGTTGCTATTAATAGCGAAATTGCCTCCCCTACCTTTAAGGGGCTTACCAGAATAAAGCGACTAGTATTCAACTGGTCATGTGATCAGCATGTCAGCCCCAATAAAGTGATCTGCTTTATGCAATATTTAACAGCTTCTCATAAAAAAAGCAAACATGTAAAATAACCTAATCTCTCCTGGTTAAGGGTAAAGGTTATATGAAGACATACTGGCTAAAGGGAAAGAAAGATCTCTCCTTTAAGACTCCAGCAGAGCTCAGATACAGCAATGAGCAGAAGGACTCCGAGGACAGAAGCTCAAATGGGTGAGTATGAAAGAACTCAAAATACAACATCATAACAACTGTGTGATCTCATCACTGATTATGTGATGGCCAAACATAAAATGCTCTTGGTTTGATGCTGAAGGAACATGATGATAGTTTGGAAGGTCAACACCTTCAAACCATAGAATGTTTTTTTGAAGAAGCTTTTTCTTCAATGTGTTTTTCCTTTAGTTCCACCTGCACTAACAGAAAACACTCCCCATCAAATCTAAATACCCCAAATGAGGAGCAGGCTGAGGGAAAGCCCACACCTTCTGACCTGCCCCCTGACACCCTGTCACCACCAGAGGGCGCTCCAGACCCTGCCACGTTCACCAGTGAGTCCCAGGAAAAAGAAAAGGTTAAAAAGACAAAGAACAACAAAGCAGGGAAAGTGGATAATACGTCGGGTAATGCACAGGAGAGCACTCCCCCTGCTGGAGCTCCGGAGAATGCAGCTCCAGAGCTCAACAACAAAAAGCACAGCTTCATAAGCCAATACTCACGATTGCCAGCCAATCTCCCCATGCGAAGCACAGCTTGCAGCCTTCTGTGAGAATCCAGGAGAGACTGCGGTAATGGTTTGTCACAAATAACAATTGGCCTGCATTGATTCAAATGTTTCCAACTTGTGTTATAACAAAACCAAGTTTAAGATGGAAGCTGTACTTTGGAACGTGATAGCTGGTTTCTAGCTGGTCTAAGGTGGTGGACCAGCAATCAAGTTTACAGAAAAGAAGCATTACTGTAAAATAGTATGACCAGCTCGTAGCTGCAGCGTTGCTAGTCCAAGATGGACTAGTGGATATGGACTAGTGGATATGGGCTAGCGGATATGGGCTAGCGGATTAGACCTGATAAAGACCAGCTACCATGTTCCAAAAATCAGCTTCAGATGGATTTTATAGCATAGATCAGACAGATCTATTTATGATTATCGGATCAGTTCTAGAATGATATACAACTGCATTTAGCAAATTCTAAAACTCGGAATGAGTAAATCTGAAGAAACAACATGAGTGTGGAACATAAACCCGAAGTTTTTAGTACAGATTTCTCTCAGATCTGCCAAAAACACTTGGCTTACGTGGCTTAGCTGGAGAGCTAAATTGCATGATATTTCTGGCACACAGTCTGAAAGTAAATAAATCCGAGTGATAATATTTGTTGTTGGAAAACATGTTTGTCCTCTCATTTGAGTACAGAGCAGGACATGATTTCTGACAACTTTATCAAACAATTGTCAGTTGCCACACAAATACACTCAAGCAGGGGTTTATATATATATATATATATACACACACACATACATACATATATACACACATACATACACACACACACACAGCTCTGTTTGCTGTGGAGTCAAAAAAATGATCAATTATAATCAAAATATGAAAGTGAGGCAAATTATTCACTGTTTTTCAGTCAGCTCCCTCGTCTTTATCTTGGCTTATGTTTGTTCTCATAGAATACAAGACTCAGACTTTACACAGCCGATCACTTAGAAACGCAATTGTGAGATATACATGTTGAAACAGCCACATAACAAAATGTGAAATGTTGTACTTTTGCTTCATATTCATCTTTTAATAATAAAAGATTTCTTTACTCCACAGCAAACATTTTTTTATTCCACAGCAAATTGCAAAGTGATTTTAGCTTTACTGTCCCAAAGCTTACTGAGGGCACTACACGTCCATTCAAATGTAATTCTGTATAAAAAACGCCAGTCTGTTTAAGCCAGAGTATCAGTGTAACGGAGACGCTGACGCATTCCCAGCTCTTTAATTAGAAGAATAATCAATAAACAGGCAAAGGTCGGATAATGGCGAACAGGGCAATGCAGGTGAGACAAAATCAAAATAATTAAACACGCAAGGGTCAAGGCAGGCAGCAAACAATCAACAACAATATCCAAAGCCAAAACACGAGGCAGGCAGCAAAAGATCAAAAACAATAAACAGTCCAACTAGCAATGGGAAAGCAGTCCGAGAAACACTCTGAATTGCAGCTCATGGCAGTACAAGACATCGCATGGAGCAACGTGTGGTTCTGGGCTTTATAGACTGACTGATTGAAATCAGGTGCCAAACAGGAAGCAATCAGACCTGGGTACAAGGGTCATGGGAAATGTAGTCCGGAACAGAAGTTAGTATTCTGGCGATGGCTCCCTCTGGCGACAGGGAGGAGGAGGGGCGACCTCCTTTGTAACAATCAGACTGGCAGCACAACAAATGCACTCCGGCTGCCACTTCCTCTTTCAAGAGTTTGAATAACTGTCTCTAAATGTGTTCATAATAAACATTTGTGATGTTCAAATGAATCTGCATTGAATATATCAGCCTATTTGCATGTACAGTTTTAATCCAGACTTTCCAGATGTTTTAAGAATTTCAGTTTTACGCATGACATGTCCTTAATTACTGTATTCATTCAATTACTGTACTTATTAAACGTTAAATGTGATTTACATTGTCAATTAGTGTGTTTACATTATATTTTTGCATGTACAGTTTGAAGAAATGCATACATTGCTAAAGAGAAAGCACATCTGATAAACTCAAGTGATCTAAATAAAACGCAAACCCATGCACATCAAAACGACATATAACTACATTCAGAAAGATCTGCACACACTGGATACACACAGATGTACAAACACGTACCCAAAACACACTTGCAAGTAAACACAAGTAAACACACAGAGATACAAGATAAACCAGGAAGCAGACAACAATATAACTACCAGTGTGCAATCCAAGGCCATCAACTTACACATATATAATTAATACTTTACTACATTCTACTAGCACAAATCATTTAAACAATTAGCAACCACACAAAGGTAACGATATAATAAATGCAACACAAATCTGGAAATGCACCCTCATTCCAGATTAAGATGTCATGTACGTATTCACATTTTCCTGGCTGTCCAGATGTATATTTAATTCAATTCAATCAAACAGAGCTTTTTAGCTTTTAAAACGTGATATTTAATGCTTTGTCTCTAAAACACTTGTACTCACACACACACACACACAACACGTCAGATATCATCCAGTGATAAAGAGGAAGCCATCCAGGAAACCACTTAAACTACACTTCCTGTCGGTTGCCTTGGAGACGAGCTTAATTTTTACTTTGCCCAAACGCTCTTTGCAGAAAAGCATCGACAGTTTTTTCTGTCACATGTCAGCTATAATATTAGAATGAGTTCATCTGAGGGCAGAATCTAACCAATTGTACAGCCTGTAAACAATCTTTACTTTAAGAGCCACATGCATAGATTCCTTTTGTAGTCCATATGCATTAGTGCATACACCCAGATGGTTTCCATTCAGATAACAGACAGATAAGCAGCCATATTTAGTAAGGACGGTTGTGTCCCATTACAAATGAACAGACATTAGCCCAAAGGGCGAGTTTCTATCACAAAGCACCAATTCATTGCACAGCATTTTCTAATTTTAGTTACTAAACAATAACACGTCTACACTACAAAGCAGCAAACAAAACACTCTTACGGTACCACCCAGCTTTCCATACATGAAGGCACGTTTACGTGTAGTGAAATGGCTTGTTTGTCTAGTGTCTGTACGTTAGGCCACTGACATTTAATGAAATATATAGAACATAATCGCCTGCTTAAGAAAAAGCCACAGAATCTCGAATGAGCAAGAATGTAATGCGTTTAAACAATCATTATATACTTGTGTATACAAAGTAAAAAAAACGCAAAGCTTATCACGGATTTGTAATTAGTCTGTGTGCATCTGCATTGCCTGATAGCAGGAAACATGTCCCTTCCTGCCAATATGTTGTTGATTAACAAATCAAATCTATAATGACTCATTACACATTTGTGATTGGTCAAGCATAGCATTCTGCAATCAAATATTTTCATATAATCACCACTAAGCTTGTATAATTGCTCACTGTCCCTAACAACCAATATCCTGCACTGTCTTAGGTCAACTGAACTCAAATCAATATTTTATGTCAACTTGTGTATTTATTTAATATGTAGCCATGTAGTATGTCGAATAACAAAGTCAGACAATTACTATTGCATAATATTATAATAATTTACTTAATAAAAATTTTTAATTATTAATAATAACAGAGCATAATTTTTAATTCTATGTATATTTTATGTATATATATAATTTTGTGTTATATACATATTTTGGAACAATAACCGAGTGACTGCACATCATCTCTTTATCTTTGCGGTTTCAAGCACAGCCAATCACCAAAATGTCCCCACCCGTGTTCATTTGCATGCAACAAATAACTGTCCGTAACTGGTCCTCATCATGCAAAGCAATAGCAGCATTACACTGAAAATAAAGCCATGGGTGAGTCAGTCATCACAAAACAAATATAACAGCAAACAAAACAGTGTCGCTAAATCCGACGGAAACACATCATTCAGAAACTGTGATCAGCTGCAGTGGATCACTTACATCCTTTTTTAAACGTATAGAATTATGATGTCATTTCGGGGGGTAGAAAGAGAAGCTAAAAGCTAAAAGTGTAGCTGCTGAATACCACATCTACTGATCACAAAGAAGCTAAACCTGCCCTTTCACTGAGCTGCATCCAGGATTACTGCTAAATTCTTTACAAGGGTTGCACTTGTCAGGGCAAGCAAAGACACCATGTCAGCAGCTCACATATTGACAGGGTGGAGGGAGAGAGAGAGAGAGAGAGAGAGAGAGAGGCTCAGGGGTGTGTCTTTATACATTCAGTTCCTCAAGGAAGTGCAAGTCAAATTATCTTGTTACTGTGGTGTGAGCACAAGACAGAGATTGTGTTGAGGACCTGGATTGATTTGACCTGTCTGAGGAGATTACCCTACCATCAAGAACTGGATTTTAACCACCCGATCTGAGCGTAGACGGAGGACAGGGTTTGGAAAGCAGGAGGGAGAACGAGAGAAAAGTCAGGTGAGTTTCACTGGTGCTCTTCTCCATCATCTGTGATCATTTACACACCAGCAGAGAAACATCTATTGTTATTAACTTTGATTAAATGCTTAGAAAACTGAACAGGCAATGTTGAAAAAAGATACTACTTTATCGCAACACCAAGAGAGTTATATATTATATAATATATAATATGTAATATTTACAGATGTGCTTTGGTTGTTGTGCCTAAAAATACACGGAGGTTTTCTTGACAACAATTTCAGGTTAAAACCTGTTCTTGCTATTCCACCACTCCCTTAAATGTGCGAAACACAGGGAAAAATTATGTTTCATTCGGGTGGACCGGCCATAAAACACTGTCCAAACAGATGCCAGTAATCTGAATTAAGCACACCTTCCAGTTACAGTCGAGATGATTCTACTGAAGCAAACAGCATGATGGCATCATAACTCAGTTAAACTTCTCAACATTGATCTGGTCAGAGACAGCAATGCCCCAGTGACTCAGTATACAGTAACAGTTTGTTGGCCTTCTTATAGCACCAAGTGTCAGATGACATTAGCTGGTGTGCATTAACTAAAGAAAATCTGCCTAAAAGCTGTGCCAAAGTTTCACTTCCTTCACGATCAGCTATGCACATGGTTTGGTCGCCTCACAAAAACAACTGCTGAGTGTCTCTCACAATGAATAAGAGACGACACATACATACACATACAAAGAGTCAGTAAATTATGTAAGGGACGGGCAGCATTGTGTAATAAGGGATGTTTTGCACAAGCCGTGACATCATCACATACTCAGATTTTGAGTTCAGGTGCTGGGACAGAGGTGTAGTAATGATTTTCGGGGATTACTGGAGATTTAAGATAAAGTCTTCATTTGATCTCCATCTAATCTCACTGTGGTCTACGACAACCAATTAAAATATTATTGAGATCTCATCTGTGAATTTCGTACTGGCTGCTCTCGTTCTCTTCAAAGTAGGCAATTTCAGAGAGGCTAGCAACAGCAAGCTAGCTTTAAAAGCGTAAGATTCTGACCTCCCTTAAGAGCGCTCTCCAAAGCTACGCCTCCTCCTATACAAATGGACATGATGCAAATATAGTTTGACTAGTAGTAGAACATCCTATCATTGCATCGGGGCCGAACAAAATGATTGGATGAACATTTTATGGTCCTGAGCTATCCACAGAAGATATATTATATAATTAATATAATTAATATATAATTAATGTAATTATATATATATTTAGCCACTTTACCCACTTTACTTCGTGATTGCTATCAGAATGTGATGGGACTTTAAGATAGCATAACAAGAATTGCCTACCTTGCATTTAATTAATACAAGCACAACTAGCCTAGAGCCAAACAAGCTTTCCCCCCCTCACACTTATAAAACAGGACTTTCCACACTCTTCCTTTGTTACAAAGTTTGTTGTAAAAGTCAGGTTTTTCCCCTCTAAATAAAAACCCCACAGAGTGGGCCGCTAGTAACAAGCTAAAGTCCAATGTTGCTCCAAAGCAGGTTTTGACCTGTCTTTATATACTGCTGCCATTGGGGTTTGTGCTGTGACTTGCTACTTTATAATGACAGGGTGACTTCTGTGGACCACTAGAATGATTCCTAACATCCTACAAATCCCCTGGGCTTTATCTACACACACACACACACACACACACACACACACACAGAGCCCCAGGCCATGTGCTGAAGCTATCTGTGGAATGCTAAATATTTACCTTGTCTGTGACAAACATTTCAATCAGAAGAGTGGATACAGGCGACCATTTCAGCTCACTGTACATGCAAATGACTCAATCAGGAGACTGAGAGGATATGAACTAATGAATTTGCTGGGCTTTAAATTGCCTAAGATTCTTTAAACAGGACTAGGTACTAATCTTAATCTAAACTAGATGCAGGCCTCACAAATCCATGAACATCTAACTATTTACAGGTGTATCTGAATACCATTTAATGCAATTAATAAAAGTCACTGTGTTTGCCATTCTAAACTCGTTTTGCTTCTTCTGAAAAAAAAATATTTTCATAGAAAGCAAGATAAAAACAAGAGTAAAAAATATTGAGCAGGATTTGATTTAATACATCTGGAATAGATTGGATGGTGAAAATTACGCATAACATACTAATGGAAACAGACCAAAATCAGGTTTACTAAAAACAATGCCTCAATAGCCATTTAGCTTTTAGTTTTTATTATCCAATAGCCTGAGAGGCCTAAATGACATCAGCGGAATAGGAATGTTGTTTCAAAGTACATCGGCACAGCGATTGCTCAAACAACAGACGTCTATCCATTTCACTGTAATCGGATCTAAAACAACAGATTAAATAGGAAGTGATGACTGTTAAACGCCACAACGACGGTGCTTCACAGTACATCTGAACTGTACAAAAGGCTGATTGTTCAAATCTGCAGTTATGCAGTTGTTTTGATGCTCCGCGTCGCAGAAGTTAGCGCACGTTCTAATGCGCATTTCATTAGGAAATGAAATCCTTACCAAATTCAATTTTAATCATGTTGGTTCTCCATAGAACAGAACAGGATTAAAAACAACACAGCTAATGGTCGCCCAGGGGTCTGACATCACTTTTGGCATGTCCCGGTTCTTTTAAATGAACACTGTGCAGATCATTTGGATTTGATACAGAACTGATGTGCAAACAAAAACCATCAGCATCTCTGGGTCTGTAGCTCACAGTTTTAAATAAACTCTACACATAAAGTTAATCAACAATGACTAAAAAATACACATTTTTGCTGAAATAAGAAAGCAAAATATGCAAGACCACACAAAATGGAAGACACTAAAGAATGGAAGACTTTCTCCACATATAGATTCTTCTATCTTGATACAATCTTTCTGATTCAAGTAAGAACTTGTGGGTACTATGCAATGATCCTCTCTCCTGTGCTTGTCTTTGCACGTTTTCTTGACTACACAAACAGTGAAGCGCTCTTAAACTATGATGTGTTGGACCACCCAAACATTATCATAAATGTGCATTGGAAATTAGCTTTTAAACATTACGATTTATACAAATGATATGGTATGGAATGACATTTTATTACCTACAAACCCAATAAATCTCATAATGAAAACAAATATATATGCACACACTGATCACAGATGATTGTTTGTCATTGTGGCGGTAATGTGTTTGATGTGTGTTTGATGCTGGAATGTTTGATGCTGGAGATGATGACACGTCATAGGAATTAGTGATGTTTATGTGACGTATGGGCAACGTGACGTCCCTATGGTGGGACTCTAAGGGGGACTTCTCCCTGACAGTCTACAGTAAGAAAAACTGAAAAGACAATACCCAGGAAAACATACAATCATGGGAATATTTCCATATGCTCCGTCCCTGTTTTAAGGTCATATATAACACCTGCTTTTTGTTGCAATTCTACTGACATCGCTTCAGTTTGGGACCAAACTGGACCAAAACAGTAAACACTAAGATTTTTTATTAAATTGTAGTGTGTTAAATCGTCTTTTTGGTAGGTTTAAAATAACTCAACGTTATAAAGTTATGAGCGAGAGGTACACAAAACGCATCAAATCAACAAAGCATAAATATTAGCGTCTTGGCTTACTTGATTCCCTCTTTCCTCATAAGACATGGAGACGTTTAGCTCCAGGGACATGGCTCTCAAGGCCCAGAAGAAGATCCTGAGCCAGATGGCCAGCAAGTCCGTAGTGCAGATGTTCATTGACGACACCAGCAGCGAGATTCTGGATGAGCTGTACCGCGTGTCGAAGGAGTACACCGGGAACCGATCAGAGGCGCAGAAGGTGGTGAAGGACCTCATTAAGGTGGTGGTGAAGATCGGAGTCCTTTTCAGGCACAATCGATTCAACGATGAGGAGCTACAGTTGGCTCAGAGCTTCAAGAAGAAACTGCGCCAGGGAGCTATGACAGCCATCAGCTTCCACGAGGTAAACAACATCTGCACGTTGCACTTAGGATCGGTGGTTTGTTAACTTTATGCTGTGTATCTGTCAGAAAATGTAGTGTGTACTTGCTGAATGCGGCCGGTTCACATTTAAAATGGTTCGGGAAGTGCACAATAACAAATGGCAAAACGAATAACAAGTATGAAACCAAATTCAAATCAAAACGAAGTCGGTGAAAACGGAATGGGTAAGTGTGGTGAATGGAATACACATTGCTGATGGGCGAGTCATGTCAATTATCTGGCAGAAAAAAATGACATTTTAAGTTCATATAAATATGTAATCAAATGTATTTATTCTAACGTTCATCGGTAACGGGCATAGTAACTGAATATAAATGAGGCCCATTTGTGGCAATGAATATAAGGTTATAAAGTAAATACTGATTTATTGATAAATAATCAAATAGTGACAATGTATGAACGTTTGAGAAACAGGATTGCTGTTTGAGTGCAACTTTCAGTAACGGGAAAAATCGAAAAATTTCTTTGCTATTCTTTGCTAAAATGCTATTTCTTTTTACTGTTTTATATGTTTTACTGTTTTCTATCAAATTTACTCTTTTTAATCACAATTAATTAATTAACTAATTATTTATCGTTTAATTGATCGTTTTGTGCCATAAATTGGTCCAGGCGAGTCCAGATTTCAACAAAGCAAACCAGCAATGAAACTAAACCATGACATCTTTGTCAACAACCTGCAATGTACTTGATACTAACTGAAGTTCTTTTTCCCCCTTTCAGGTAGATTTCACATTTGACAAGGCAGTTATGTCAGAGATCCTAAAAGAATGTAGGGACATGCTACTCAAGCTTGTAAACACTCACCTCACAGATAAATCTCATGGGCGCATCAACCACGTCTTCAATCATTACTCTGACCCTGTGCTCCTCACCCAACTTTACAATCCATCTGGGTCCCTCAAGCCCCACCTTACCAAAATCTGCAATGGACTTAACAAACTGCTGGAGGATGGGACGTTATGAGAACAGAGGAGGGTTGACAGACTTGTCTTAAGCAGGATGGCCATTGAGGGCCACCTGTAAACATTGCAATCAAAGAGGCGAAACGAGAACCCTGTGGACTGGCTGAGGGCACGAGACTTTAGTTCAACCTCTGAAACAGAGCTGCTGTGCTGTTAACAAATGTTCACATTCAGTGACCTGATACTATTAACACAGTTAATACCAGTCACTGTTGCCGCCTGGAGTGAGCTCAGATCAAACTTTAAAGTATTTTAATATGAACTCTTTGACTTTTGTGAGACTACTTATTTGTAATAATGTTTAAACCACTGGGTTTCCACCACTTTGCTGTAAATTAGACTATATTGTGTGGTCCAGTTCGGTAAATAACATGACTGCACGAACATTTTAATAGGGCAAAGTTGTTTGCACCGCCATCTAGTGTTACCTGTGGTTATAGGCATGAAGCACAAATCCAAGCATGGCACTACAAATTAGCCGCATCTGTTTTGATAGTACACAGGATCAAACATGTCGGGAGGGTGATCTGCTGTGTTCTAAATTGGAATGAATAAATAACAAAGCACAGCTCTCATCAATTGTTATTACATCTATTAAATACAGTGCGGTGCTGTTTACTTTTTGGTACTGTGTGAATCTTACATAATAGCTTTGTACTTTTGCCAACAAACAAAACTTGCTGAGCAACATGCAGTTCATGTTTAAAAGAGACAAGAAAATACAAACAATACAAATCCTTTAGTTACATTAACTTTGATCGTCTCTTTTTACAACACGCCATTTAACATCTCTCAGCAGATTGCGTTTTAAAACAAATGTTAACTGGACAAGACCTGTTTGTGTTTATGGTGATGAATGTAATAGCGAGTCATATTGTATTTATTCACTGTGGAGGGATATGAGTTCAAAGTTCACAAAAAACTGATGCAACGCATTACAAGGAAACCAACCCAATGGAAGTCTTTATTGTGTTCTGGTAATTATCTATGGCACTAGATGCTTGAACAGAACAGAACAGCACGGAACCATGAAAAATATACACATGGCTGAAGTGCAAAACTTCACTGTTCACAAAGTTGACAGATTAATATCTGAAGGGTGTCATGTGGCACACTGAGCTAAAAATATACATTTTTACCTTTAACCCTAAACTGCCGTTTATGTACTATTTGTTCAAGTTATATTTCTGGGCGGTTCTATTGCTCATGTACAAGAATAAGCGAGTGTCCACACTATACTCAAAACGTCCCATGACTACTTTGGTTAATGTGGGAAAAATACAGCAGCATTGCCTTGAATTACAATTCACATTTCAGCATTAGAATTTACAGTGCTTACACGTGCCTGTCTAAAACTCTGGTAGCAGTTTCATACTACAGCATTTACAAATATCTCACAACCATTACCATACATGCCCGTGATCTCTTTCGCCAAAAATAAATCCTGCTGACGTTTTAAAGGCATGAAACCGGAACAGGAAGCCCTTAAAAATGTTTTAACTTATTCACAGTTCAAAATGCACAGAATGCGGGCTGGAAGCCCTAATACGCAGCCCAGATCAGAGCTGAAAGATCTCATCCTCCCGGTCTCTCAAATTCCTGGTCCGTTTGGTGATTGTAATGGGAATTGCTCCCAGTACAGGCTGCTGGGAGGATGCTGTGCTGGAGGCCGGCCTGTCATAACGGAGTTGTTCCATAAAGGAGAACCTTTCAACAAAGCAAAAGTGATGTTTTATGTTCCTGTAGCTCAACAGGTAAAGCATTGTGTTAGCAGCAAGGTCATGGGTTTGATTCCAAGGGAGCACACACACAAAAATGTATTGCTTGCATATACCGTATATTGGTTTGGATAAAAGCATCTGCCTAATGTATAAATGAATTAAAAGTTCTGTTGTAGGTAAACACACAAGAGAAATGAAAGGCAAAAAAAACACACCACGTAATGGTTTATTTAGAAAGGCAAATAATGACTTTCCAAATAGGCGTAGCCAGACTGTAATGGCCCAGCTGATTTCTGTATAACCCCACCCAAGACAGACATATGACTCATGGTGCTTCCATTGAATTCCATTAACAGCTTAATTTTAACTCCCTAGTAATGCCAATAATTACAATCTGTAATACCATGACAAAAGACTACAGTCATCATTTCATTCAGACAGACAACTTACTGTTTCTCTCCCTCCTGGCAGGTCTTTATAGCAGCTTGTTTTGATTGGCTGATCAGGCTGTCGATCTGTTTCAGGTATTCCACTGGTGACAGATCAGCATCAAGTTTACTACAGGCTGTTTGGCTTTCGTGGTTCTCATCAGAAACCTCCGAGTGCGTTTTTGATGACCTGTCCTCAGTCAAGTCTACACCATTAGTGAAAGATAAAGACTCCTTCAAAACCGGGATGACAAGGGACTCCTTCAGGAATATTGACTCGTTTGTGTACAGTCTGTTTGCCCTCTTGATCTGCTCCATCTATACAGAAAACAGATGGCGGTCTATATGATATTTCTGTTTATATAAGAGTCGTATAGGGCTGCGCAATATATGGAAAACGGCAAATGTGTATACCGCAATGGTTTGCAATAACTGAAAGATTTTAATGCGTCAGAAAGTTACATATATTCAGTTGCAGCTTGATGCAGATAGCAGAGAAGTTGTAGTGATGCTTTATCACTACAATAAAATAAAAAGCATGATCATATAGCATTATTTAGCAGGTTAATGCATATCGCTCGTCAGTCTATCTAAATCCCCAAAAAAACTAGAACAACCAACTTCTACAACACAATACACAGATCTACGCATCTGCAGAACTGCGTTGGGGAACTCACCGACACGCCATACTTTAATGACAATCCTTGCAAAGTGTCGCCGGCCTTAACTTTGTGTTCAATTCGTCGTTGTCTAATGGGTGACAATGAAGACACCAGACTGCCGTATGACCGGGTCCGATGGCCGCGGAGAAGGCCGTGTGTCCTGGACAGGGACGGTGTGTGATCTGCGGACATGGCCGTCCAAACTAATAATCTACTTGCAATGGAAAAACTTTATCGAATCGTCTGCGACTGTGTGTTGCATTACAGAAAGACTCGGTTAAAACAATGACGACGGGAAAAGACTGGACAGCAACCTCCCCCAGGAACTATATAATGCCACTTAACCGGTAGGTAAATAAAACGGTGACAATAATGTGTACTTCCATATTTGCAGTTTTAACTTTGACGGCTAGTTACGCAGTTAAGGAACATGCTACTTCACTTGTGTATCTATGACGGCCATTAAACAGTTCACGAACCGTCGAGTCTAAAGCAGAAATATTATGTAACAGACTGTTACATGCTAAGTTAGAGAGTCTTTTAAACTTATTTATCGAAACCTCTTAGCTGATTAGCTTAGCCTGTGTTGCCATGGTTGCCGTCGGCTATAAAGATGCTCCGCCCACACCGATCCCACAATTCCACAGTGATAAACACAGTGCACAGATGCTTCTTTGAGTTTACTGCTAAAGTGCTCATGTTTAAACCTGCTTTTAATACCTGAAGGAAAATAAATCCTCGTATCCAGACATGTCTTTTAAAAGAGGTGATGATCGTAGTCAACTAAATATACTGAAAATACTTCTAAACACTTTTAACATTTATGTTGCTCGTGTATAACAGACACAGCAAAACGGATAGACATGATTTATATATATATATATATGCATTCATTCTTGTTCTTATTGTGTCTTTCTGTCTCAAGAAACGACGTGTTGCGGATCTTTTCTCGAATTTCATCCCGGAAGATGAAGCTTCGTTGATGAAAAATGGTGATTCATTAAACTTTTGGGATGAAACCTTTTTTAAAGATAAGAGTTTCACCTTGTACTGCAGTTTGTATTAGTACTGTGTAATGGCCATCTTTAAATATTTTTTAGAAAACACAAGGATTGACATAAATATGTTAATAAAGTTATGACCTCCTTAAAGGCCAGTGGCCTTTGACTCTTGTGTGGTGTATTTTTTTTCTTTTACATATTTGCTGTATATTTACGCATTTGGCAACCAAAATGACTTACAGTTCATTGAAGGTATACATTTTATCATTGTGTTTGTGTTCTCTGGGAATCAAACCCATAACCTTTGCACTGTTAACACAATGTTCTACCAGCTGAGCTACAGGAACACAAGTTGGAATAACATAGAAGTTGCATGGTTCCAAATCTAAAACAGGAATGTAGAACGATTACTGCGTTCGGTGGTTCCTTTGCCAAGCGCCATCAGAATGAGCTTGGCCTAGGGTGATTTATTCTTCAACAGCAGTGGGTGTGAAGTTTAATCAGCCACAGAAATGACAGGAACTCACACCCAAAAAAACCTAACACCTTGTGCTCTTTAATGCCTTTCAAAATCTGTAAAAAAAAACAATAGAGGGTAATGGGGCCCAAATGAGGACACAAATGGCAGTAGAGAAGCTGTTCCAAAGAGGAGCATAAAGTTCCTCAACACTGCCCCCCAACACACACACGCTTCCACTAGGACGGTATATTTGGAGCTTTGTAACTTAAACCCATGAGACTGGATTTCATTACTGAGTTTCTTGTGTATAAATAGCTTAGGAAGAGCAACCGTTGCAAATTGAGTCATTCCACTGGTGGTTTAAGACATCACAAGCTAATCATATAGTCAAAAAGTCAGTCATATGTCAATTTATTAATCTAAACCAGTATAGTGTTATAGTGTCCCAATCTACAGATGACACACTCAGTGGTGGTTCTACATTGAATTGTGCCCCGTGCGAGACTCCCTCCCGGCGCCCTCTGACAACTAACACCCCCCCCCACACACACACACACTTGTCTTAACCACACTAGCGCATACTTGTCTTATGTCAGTGCCTTGGTAGAACAATCCCACATTATAAATTGGTTTCAAAATGTTAATAAAACTTTGAAGTCTGATTAGACAATATAGAACGTAACATTTTATTTAAAATATTTACAAACGTTTTGTTGGGAGCACCATATTGTAAGAATGAAGAACTGGTTGATTAGTGTCTTTTTCAAGTTTGCAAAGTTGTAAATTAAGGAGCAGGAGAATTTTATTAGATCAGGGCATTTTGATTTGATGAAATCCACAAAAAGCAATGAAGGTTTATCAAGCAGGCTATAATGTTATCCACAATGGCCGATGGGAAATTGTAACGGTGTATCAGGTTTATCTGTTCTGGCTGTCACCGGGATGTCTTCAGGACTCCGGGTCAGGGGCACATGGAGAGCTGTGATACCTCTGAGAAGACCTCCTTTCAACTTAATCTCTGCTGACGAACTGAACATGGGATAAATGCAAAAAATGTTCATTTAAACTGTATAGCGAAAAAAAATGAAAATAATGAAAATCCTGTTAAAAATCTCGGGCACTATTCACTGCCATTATAAAGCTGAGAAGAGAAAATATTACCCAATATAATTCCAATTCTTTTTGGGTGAAAGTCATTATACACCTATGATGCCTTGAAAGTGATTTTTGGGCTAATTTTTATTTTGAGTTTAATTAGCATTAGCTGCAATGTTGGAAAGATTTCTAAATGGACTCACGGAAATCATTGTTTCTAGTGATGGCCATGGCAGCTCTTGCACGTGGGCCCTGCTGAGTGAAGTGATAGCCGATCTTCAAGATGCTGGAGTTGTTCTCCAACATGGCAGCGATCTCCATCTCAACAGAGTCTCCCAGTTTCTGTCTCTGCAAGAACAAAAATGTACAAACACAAAAAAATTCTTTTAGATTTAACAAACATGTATCTTTTGGTATAGCTAGCGTTTCATTTACTCCTTGTAGCAGATATTTTTGGTAGAACTACCAAAGTTACAGTGGCTTACCTGGTTGTCGATCTTAATCTCAGTTAGTGTGGAGTTTTCACCCAGTGCCTTGATGATGGCCATCATGCCTTGTGCTGTGATGAAGTTGGACTCGATGTTCAGGCTCTGCAGAGTGGTGTTAGCCTGTAGCATCTCAGCTATAGCCTGAACCACAGGAACAGAGCAGAAGAAATAACTGACATCAGCTCTCCACAATTCTCTATTCAACAATTTCATTAAAACACTTTTTAAATGAATTATTAATTAAACCAATCATTATTACTAATTATTATTAATTATTATTACTAACTACTAATTATTACTAATAATTATATTATTAATGAAAACTACACAAGGCTAATTACACGTATACAACACGTAAAACTACATGTTGCGAGATTTTGGGTTTGAAACAGCGTTTATGTTTTTATTTACAGCATATTAAATGGTTTATGACTAATTGGTTATGAATTTAACTTCTGTGCAGCAATCTAACCTGTACGATTGACTCGTGTGTGAAACAAGGACAACATCAAAAGCACAGGTATATGATGGCACACGTCGGTACTCACGTAAGCCACAGGATCGTTACTGCGTGTCCCAGCAATACTGAGAATCAAAACGTGTGTGTTACACTTCATGCCCTCAAAAATCTCCTTCAGGGTTGGGATAGGAATGTCCTACAGCAAAGCAAAACAAGAAAAACATTCATTACTATCCCCACTGTAAACAAGTGGAGAAAATAAATCAAATATTATTATTACATTTAGGCATTTGGCAGACGCTTTTATCCAAAGCGACTTACATTGCATTATGCTACACATTGATCACTATACATTGAGTATGTGCAATCCCTGGGATCGAACCCATGACCTTGGCGTTGTTAACGCCATGCTCTAACCACTGAGCTACAGGAAAGCTTATTATTATTATTAATGCCAAAATGTTGAATGCTCTCTCATTTGCTAAATAAATAATGTAAAGGTAAATTGGTAAATCAGACATTTAAGTAAATCAGTACTTAAACTCTAAACATGTAAAACAGTGTTTTTGTAATAGACGAGGTTGGTTTCCCATGATGCACTGCATTTTTAGTTCATTGTTACCGCTAGTTGTTTTTAATTGGTTTGCTAGTATTACAGGCATTAGTACTGTTTACCGGGATGTTATTGAGGTTGACCTCCGTCAGCCCGCTGTCATTTTTCTGGATGAGGTGAAGAGTGTCCTCCACATCTGTGTCATTAGGAGGTTCATCAGGAAAGATCTTATACACATCTGGTTTCACCACACCTAAATGAGAGCAGACCAGATGGAACTTCATATTGTTTATGCTTCAATAAGACATTGTGTGTGTCAGGAGAAGGGTCATGTAGATGCACACGTACTGTTGATGCCTTCTGTGTTGGCAATCTTGCCGGTGGTGTTCAAAGCATCATAATACTGCTTGTTGCTCATGAGTGTGTACATCCCCAAGATGGCTGTGGAGATACAGTATGAAAGTCTCATAGTTAATGATTTAAACATCCAGTTGTTGGGACTGCTGTTGTGGGACCATTTTATATGAGTGTAAATTAATATTTAATGTTTTTAACAGCTTTTTAATGGAATAGGCAGGAGTAGTTTGCGAGCAAACGGCTGGCTGCAAAGAATCAATAAGATCGTGGCAGTGTGAATCTGTAAGGTTGCAGCTGCACACCAGGTGGCGCTGACTCACAGGTTACTTCCTCCTCATGTTTTAATAAGCAGTGGCTGGACTGGTAAAAATATTTATGTATTAATAGCAGAAAATACTAAATTCGGACTGAAATAAATTTAATTGCTTCAAGCCCTGCATTTAAATATCTCTCAAAGACATTCTCACATACAGTAATCAAATTAAAACCTCCAGCACTGTTAACAACGTTTCCCTAATATTTCCATTTAGTAACAAAAACATTTAAATGTTATTTTAAAAGTTCAAGGAGCGTTCAACATGTACAATGTTTAAGACATTAATATTACTGCTTGAGCAGTTATTCTATTTTTTTTAATTCTGTAACATTTTTAAAATGTTCCACTATCAACTTAAGACAAGCATTTTTGTTATATAGATATATAACATTTAAAACATTCTACTAATGTTACAATGAACTTTGAAAGAACTTTTAGAGAACATTAGTCAGCTTTCTAAGAACGTTCTGGATGTGCCCAGTCTGCATTTAGCCGCCCAACAGCACAGCAAAAGTGAATTCATCCATAAAGACACCACCAGCAGAGGGGCAAACCCCTATTGACAGCTTAATACCGATGTGGACGTGTTCCAGAGTTAAAACTGTGTTCTGAATGAGTGGCTCTGTGGGTAATCTGCACCCAGGGATCCGCTCCAAAACTCATGTGTGTTCTGCTTTAAATGTCCTTAAAGGGACAGGCTTACTATTAAGTGCTAACAGGACACATCAAGCGCTGATTAGAACATTGACTAGTTTACATACATTTGTTATTCCAATCTGAATGCTACAATTTTTAGTGTTACAGTAAGGCTTATTCTGATTGGCTAACTCCTGTAGTTGGCCACTGGTCATCTTATTTTGGTAAGCTGCTGAGCTTTGGGAAACAGATACGGTGTGCTTTAAATCTGTGTATGAGTGAGATCTGACCTGCACAGTTCATGGTTCCACACAGAAAGTCAGATGAGCTGGTTCTTTTATATGTATTTAAAAAATGACGTAATTTGATACCTATTGTAGAACACAAATAGAGCGGATGAATTTAGAAAGGTCCTCGGGTTTGATTGACAGGTTTTGTGTAGAGGGTACTGTGATCAGCTGGTTACAATAGTAAACAGAGGATTGTTTCTTAGTCAAGGATCAACATTTGGATTACAGTCAGTGTCACTGCTGGACATTACAGATTATAAAGTGAGGATTAGTGTTAAAAGAGTTGCAATATGATCTTTACAGAACTCCGACCTTTGGACCGGATATCCTGGTATTATGTGGATAGAAACAAGACCAGCATTGGACCAGACCAGGACTGACCCACCTGCAATGTCACACATTTCGGCATCTGTCGCGTTCCTCAGAGCCTCCTCGAGCTCCGGTTCCAGGGTGATCTGTTCTTCCACAGGAATTTGTCCTGTGCCTGGTTTAGGGACAAATGCTTTACCTACATTTGAGAGAGAGCGAGAGAGAAAGAGAGAGAGAGAGAGCGAGAGAGAGAGAGAGAAAGAATTTTAAACTAAAATTAAACTAAAACACCAATCATCTCGTGATTGAAAATAGCAAATTATATTATATAATATTAAATTATATAACATTATATAGATGTATATAATTATATATATACGAATCAATATATATATAAATATAAATATATATATATATATATATAACATTATATAGATGTATATAATTATATATATACACGAATCAATATATATATATATATATATATATATATATAAACAAATGAACCAAACGTTATTGTTGACATGGAAATGGAGTGGTGTGTACCTCTCTTCTCGCCGGTGAAAGGTACCAGGTCTTCTTTGTCCTCGTGTTCCATGGCTTGTTTCTCTAAGTAATCCAGTAGGGCAAAACGATCAAAAGGACCTGTTGGGCTTTTCTTTGTCTGGTCCCGCTGACGGAACCCAGCTGGGAGGATGGCATTCTGAAACACAAAGGCCATCAAAGCATCAACGTGTGTGTGAGCTGAATTTGATGTGTGTGTGTCCAGTGAAACACATTTATTTCTGCACCGTTTATGCTACAGCCTTTACAAATAAACTGTGATATAGTTAGTGGCACAATGCCGTAACATTTTGAGAGAACAACAAAAATTTCTATGGGTTTCAGATTTTCATAGTATTTGGTATTTTTGGTCTCCCTTGTGTGTTAATCACAGCCTGTTCCCCAGTTGGCATGGACTCCGCAAATTTGATGACCCATATTCTCCCAGCAGGATTTGAGAATGTACCAAGAGTATTCAGTGTGCCTCAATGGATGCAAAAATAGAGGCACAGTATCTGTTGTACCTCTGGGTCCATCTCCTGCAGCTCATCCTCCAACTTTTCCAGCTCCTCGGCGCTGAGGCCGCTGAGGATGGCATCCTCATCAATGTCTCGTGGATCACTCTTCGACATGCTGGCGGCTTGGTGGTAACGTTCAATTCACACAGCTGATCCAGAGACAGCGAGCCTTGAGAGAAAGAGAGAAACAATACAATAGATGAGTAAGCCAGATACAGCATGCAACAACAAACCCACAAAAGGTGTTCCTGTACACAATATGCTCCTGTAACTCATTTAGGTGTTCCTGTGGCTCATTGGAACACCTAACACAGCATTGTGTTAGCAGTACAAAGGTTGTAGGTTCGATTCCCAGGGAACGCATGTACTGATACATTTTATAACTCGAATGCGTTTTAAGTCACTTCGGATAGAAGCATCTGCCAAATGCATGAATGTAAACATAAAAGCAGCATTTTTGGAAATCACAAAAAGCTGGGCAAGATCATTCTTTTTAACGCTGAATTATTACATTTGTCTTACGATAAAGCCAGAATAAGCGAGAAAGGCTGCTTGTTTTTATCCAGTCCTTAAAAGCTTTCTGTAGAAGTTCAGAATGAATGGCAAAACCTGCTTACCAAGACTCTTTTAGCCTGGCAAAAAGAGACAACTCTGAAGAAACATGATAGAGAACTGCTTACATTGTTAAATGTCACAAAGCCCAATTGAATTAAAAAAACAAAGCTAACATTTGTTTACAGGACAGCATTAAGGGTTCTGAGGGTACAGGATGAAAGATCTGATGAAAACACAGCCTGTTTTGAGGAAAGTATACTCCTTACGTCTGTAATTCCAAGACTGAGAGAGAATCTCGGCTATTTTTAGTCTATGAACAGCAACTTCAGGTTTTGAGTTACAGTAAGGAGAAGAAGGTTAGAACTTAAGAGTGTAGCGATATCACTGACTCACACTCATGTCTAAGTGGCTCATACTGCCCCCCGCCTAACTGTGAAACAGGGCGATAGAGTCACGGGCTAGTCAATAGTTTGAGTCACCACACCCAAACTGGATAAGCAACACAAACGACAGATAATGCATACTAATATTCTGCATAACCTACCTCAGCACATCTTTCCATGACTACACGTTGGAATCTGTTGAGAAATACTGTCCTTGGGCCAAACTGGTTCTATTAGAACTTTCAAGTTATTGAATTGCTTGTAAGATCAAATGTAAGATGGGCCCTCACTGTTTACATATAGTTAAACCATTTGGAAAACAGTGTGAGGTCATGGTCTGTAAATGCTAATGAGCACAACCATGGAAGTGCAGAGCATTACTGCTAAATCTCACACACACTGGATCACATGGACCTGCTATGCTTTGCACTCACACCCATCAAATACTGCTGCTGGTGGTTCCAAAAACCTGATGCTTGCTACAGGAACGATTACGAGAATAGTTTATTTACCTAGTAATTAGCTCTGATTGACCTTGCATGAAAGAAATCCAAGAAAATCTAAAAGACAAGACATGTTTGTTTGTGTGTGTATGTGTGGTTGTATGTTTGCTTATCTGTGAGTGCTAGGCCAATAGTAGAAGGCTCTAATTTGTAAAGCCAGCTACACAAACAAAGGATTAGAAAGCAGGAAGATAAAAAAAACTAAGTCCAACTAAAGATTACAAACATCAAACAACCCATTACACAGTATCACACTTAAAGCTGGAATTCCTAACTTCTGTCTCTCTACCGCCATCTCTGTTTGAAACATACAATTGCAGGTTACTGCGAGTTTCCTTAACGTAATGACAAGTTTAAATTCTACTACCGTAAGGACATGCTACAAACACTAATGTGTGATATAGTAGCTGGATCGTCTTTTTGTTTACAGACATTTCCTGCAAAATCTGATCCAACTGCTCAACTTATAAATCATTATTAAACTTACCGAATTGACGTGAGGTAAGGAAATTGTGATGAACACTGATCACTGGTCATGTACTGGCTCAATAACTGATTTTTGTTTATTTTTAATCTAAAAAAAATATGTTACGGATTGCAGCTTTAATGGTTCTAGAACTAATAATAGGGATTACAAACAGCCATTAACTAGATTTCTTCTGTGGTCATATAATAAACACACAGCAAAAGCTGTAGTCAGGGGATGGTCAGTTGACATCTATTAGTATTGTGCACCTATCCCAGGAAGAAGCATCTGTCTCGCACACCTGTTCTCACATCTCCCGGGTGACACAAACACAACCCGAACATAATTAGTCAAGTTTCACCTGTTTAACCTCTCCACTGGTGAAGTGGGTCTTTTAAATTAGTCCTTCAACATGGAGTCCCTGTTATTCCACCATTGAGAGGCAGCAGACAACATGTGACCTTTCCAAATGGAGAAAACATTCCTCTAAATGCATCTCTGGTTATTAATTTCCAAAACCATTAAGATTACAACATACTTATAACTTAAACACACTGTAAGTCACTTTGGATAAAAGCGTCTGCCAAATGCAATGTAAAATAATTAGACTGTGCAACATCTAATGCCTGGAACTCTGTTGAACTGATTTGTGTATTGACCAGACGTAATCTGAAACATCATAACACAGTGCATTTGATTGTTCAAATCATAATTAGGCATTTTTCCATAATAAACAGTACGTCAAACCAATTATACGTTTATTGATACAATGATACAATTTTTTTCTAGTTTCTAGTTTCCAGCAAAACGCTAAAATTGAACAGAATAATACTGATTGCAGTTTCGAAAGCAACCTGACCCCACTCAATGCTTTCCTTCAAAGCTGTTTTTGTTACCTATACAAGACAAAACACCGTTTTGGGTCTCAGAAACCCAATTTGCCCCTCTGGTACTTTAAGAAGCTGCAGAAGGAATATCAGTCACTTACACATTGAATACCGTATCATTCAACACTGAATGGGATTCTGCCAAGCTAACTGCAGAAACATGCAGCAAGCCTAAAAACAACCTCCTAATTCAGATTCGTGGTTAAGTTACACAGCCGCAGCTGATCTGAGAACAGTTTGAGTCTGCGTGTTTGAGATTAGGGAACTCTTTCCAGCTCACAAAATTTCACACTATTTGTGAGTCGACTTCACCAACTCTCACTCCACAAGTGTAAAATTCCAAATCAAGCCCAGCTTAATTTTAGCTTCACAAGTCAGCTACTTCCAGCTCTGTAAACCCTCTCTGCCTGCAAAACTGCCACTCCACGCTGATGTTTTGAAAACAAAAATGTGTGTAAGAACATTAGATCAAGATAAAAGCCAGGAGGGCGTTGTAAGAGTGATCATTCTTGGTATTTGCTAGAAAATGGTAACGAAATGAAAACTTGTTGATATCCGTTTTTCTTTGTTTTTACATACTCTGTTAAACTCATTAAATCAACAGCTGCATTTCATGAGGGAAGGTCATGCAAAACACATTTGCCATAAAGCTTTAATTCAAAAGCTGTATGCTATTGTCAACTCCAACCCAAATTAATACTAACTTAATTAATCCTTAACACATTCTACATTACAAACCTTTTAATGGGGCTACACAACTCATTTAGCAACTGCATTTTACACTTGACAAAATAATTTTAATAATCAACAAAACTGTGTTGAACATATTAAAGACCAAATCCTTCTAATTACACATAAATAACAATATGCACGTCCACAAACTGTTTGTCAAGCTGTGATCCTGGTGCTAAAAAATAAACACAGAAACGGACTGAGATTACTGAAAGAGACGCTGTGTCGTACCTACCCTTGCTAAGTCTCAGAGCTGCTGGGATCTCTGTACAGCAGCAACCCTATGTTGAAATCAGAGAATGACCTCTCTCTCTCACCCAGAAGTCTTCTCCCAATACCCCTCCCCTCCTCTCTGTGCTGTCTGTCTCTCTAGCTCGCCTGCTCTCCGGGTTGTGCTGAGACAGGGATACTCACAAGTCTTTACTGAGGTCAACTTTGAATTATTTTGGCTTTGAGAGAGGAGTGACTGAATCAGTGAGTGAGTGAGTGAGTGAGAGAGAGAGAGAGAGGGTCGGTGTCCATGTGGTCCGGGCTATTAAATAATTTCAGGGTTACTGAATAAAATAATGACCTCTAGTGTATAAAAGTGGTATCGCAAGTAACAAATTGTAAGACTAAATCTGGGAAATGACAAAAAAAAAACAATGAACAAGACAAACAATATTATCACATACGTTTACAAATCAATGACATTATATTTTATGTAACAGCATATAATTAAACTATGAATTCAAATGTACAAGTTTTACTTTACATAACACACTCAAGTTTATCTCTGGTTTGGCAAGTTTTATGTAATTGTACGTTACCAAATAACCAAAGCTTCTTATTTAAATATTAGATTTGGCTATTGAACAGGGAATTACATAGACCCTGGGGAGCTGGGGATTAAGGAAAGCAACGCTGGAAGGTCTCATCGTCACTGAATGTAATGCAAGTGCGGGAGCATTTGGCGGCCCCTAGTGGCAGAGACGTGTTTACTGCCCCCAAACGCTCCGTTTTCTGCGATACAAATACACACAGGTAACGTGCTGGTGTCAGGTGTCAGAAGACGTACAGTGCATTCAAGGCATACATTTTTATCAGTACAGTATGTGTGTTCCCTGGGATTGAACCCACAACCTTTGCACTGCTAACATAATGCACTGCCTATTGAGCTACAGGAACATGATCAACGTATGTCCTGCACCAACGCGCCCCAACTGTCATTACAGTATGTCATGAAATCAATACCTTCGAAAAATTACTTCTCTACAGTCCAACCTGTCAGCAGAATTTAGCAGTGCTTGTCTAGTGGTCGCTCATGTCTAGTGCCCTTCTTTCGATGTGGAGCAACCTGTCTCTCCTGCAGTCTTAGATATGTCAGTCGTGTGTTTGTTCTGTCGTGGACTGGCGCACTGACCTGAGGCAAAACAAATATTTCTTTCTGTCTAAGGCAAAAACAAATCATTCTTCCTGTCTGAGGCAAAAACAAATAATTCTTCCTGTCTGAGGGAAAAACAAATAATTGATTTGACAATTAAAATGAATCTATTTGAAGGCTTGCTAACATGAAATAGTTGCAAGGGCAGTGTGTTAAAATAACCACATTTTTAAATTAAAGACAAAAAGCTGATGTCATTTATAACTTTATAGGCCCATTGACAAATTGTATTGCACTGGAATCATCGAATGCCCATAAATCCGAGGAAGAGAAAATGACACGTGCCATTAGAGGTTTTATTACATTGCATTTTATTTGTAAACACACACTTGTAATAAACTATATTATCATCCACTCACTTCCTGTAGAGTCATATTGATGATGTATTGTTTATTCTCTTGTACGGAAACTGTTTATATATTCTTGGAAACCTCTTGGAAAAGGGAGGGAATGGGTGGGGTAAGTGTGCACTGTTACAATGTAAAACAAGCACTGTGTGTGTGTGTATATATTATTGCATGTGTTGCTTTTGTAAAAATAAAATTTTCTGACTCAGGTGTAAGAATGAATAAAATTGCCTTGTCTGCCCTCGTGGGCAGCTCAGTTATTTTCCTCCATTTTGGTTTCTGCCTCACCACTTTAACTGGCTCCTGCACAAACAAAGGATTCTGGGATTACAAGACCTGAGTGTGTATGACAAGCATGATTAAATTACACTTTGTGTAATCAAGAATTGCACAGAAATCTGTATTATGAAATATGTTTTAATAGCTACGTGGTCACGTACCAAATCTGTAGGGGTCACCATAGACATATATGTCTATGGGGGTCACCCTTAAACTCTTCATCACCTGATTCCTGCACACGTCACTTGATGACGTAGCCTTACGGCGCTAGACACTAACCGGTAACCGAATGACAAATAGATTGAAACTTGATTGAAAAATGTATTTTTTCTTTTATGCGATAAATTCATATATTATTAAATTTTTGTATGAGAGAGTGATATTCCTGAGTAATTTATAGGACAATAAACGTGACAAGGCGAATTTTCATACAAAACATTTCAGGCGCTCACATCACACCTTATATTTCATAACTGCGTTAATGTGCCAATAAAAACCGCACGAGTTAAATTACAATACTCACGTCATGACATCCTCTACGTGGTCTTCTGCATTCAGCAGTCTATTGCAGAAACAGCTGTGGGACACGAGAAGCTATATTAATAGTAATAAAATAAATGACATAAGAAGTTATGAATCTATTACAAGATAGACCAGAAACCAATTTCAGTACTCGTGGAGGCAAAAACAACACTAAATATTACTGTTATCTGCTTTATCACCGTGTAGAGTAAATAAAGGTTTTTACAATAATATATTTGTATATATTTATATCATGCCAGAATAACAGCTGAGTAAATGTTAGACTTGCTAGTCTAATGGGCATTAAGGGAGTAATCGATGCGCGATCTTGCTCAGACCAAACTAATAGAACGTCAAGAGGTTCGCTGCATGACCAGCAGGTGGCGTCAGACTGCACGTCTTAGTCCACTATTGAGAGCTTCTGCCCTAAAGTAACCTTGAGTTTCGGTGATTAATCAAGTTCCTCTTAAACGTCTTATGGCACTGTGACACAGCTTTTTTTAAATGACATCAGAAATATATATATATATATATATATATATATATATATTAGTGGCAATACGCATTTGCTTGCTTCTATTTTTGATTGCCAATACCAATAGTAAATCTGGACAAAGACATCAGTTTAAAAAACCCTCAATGAAAAGCAGCCTCAATGAAACTCAGTGATGCAGAATGCAAAATATTTTGACGTAAATTTATTTTAAACGGCATTCCAGCCGCATTCCATGGTCACAGTGTTGTCTTTTGACTTGTGTACCTGTGGTTTTCTGATTAGGAAATAGCTGACTGGAAGCCAAGTCTGTGAAACCGGTCAAAACAGGCTGTTTGTAGACCACCCGCTAACATAAATTGGGGCCCTCCAAACCCTAAGTGACCCCAAGTACCTCACATTAGCCATTTAGCCAGTTATTTACTTCATCAGGGATTGCTACCAATCCATTATGCCCTACAATGAAATGCACAAAAGCTATAAAGGCTGAAATTGTAATCAAATTCAACATGAAAATATGCCATAGCGGACCTGAGGGGAAGTAACAACAGCATTATAAAAGTTTGTTAAAGTCCATGGGGAAAAACCTTAAGACAACAGAAAGAAAATGATTGATCATTTTACCACAAAATGACATTTTATAAAACCATATATATATATATATATATATAATATAATATAAAAGAATTGTGTTTTGGTACCGGCTGTGGTTGTGGCAGAATTCCCCAAGGGATAAAAAAAAAACAAGAATTCCGAGGTCCCGTATTTATTTTCCCTTTCCTGTTGTGGGAAACATTGAAGTACACTATTATGACCGGCCACCCATACAGATCACACACACGCCTTGATATTATCAATTCGAGGACTTTTAATTGACCTTTAACCAACCATTACTAAAAACGTTCGTCGTTTTTTACATTAGCTATAAAACATTATTTAAAATGTCCATTTAGCCATTCTGACTACATACATTTTTTGGAAGTTTACACAGGCTTGCCTGCATTGTAAAGCCATTCTTTATAATGTACCCGAAACCAAAACAAACCCACACCCACACAAAAGTAGTGAAACTCTATTATATGTCCAAAATTCCCTAGCGGAGAAGTTACAGGGATATACAGTGTTTTTTTTAAGAATATATAGTTATACACAGTTGCAATTAAACCCATTCTATATTTTTTAATGCCTGAATTTATTGTTGATGAAAGGCTGCCTGCATGTGGCAAAGCAATGAATGCAATGTTGTCAGAATGCGGATGGCCTTAGAACAATGCATTGTGTGTTTAAAGCGCACATTAAAGTCATTCTAGCACAACACATTTACATTTATTTAAAAACCAAAGGTAAAACTTGTGCACACTCACACATCCCTGCACAATCCCATCCACAACTAAACTATCCAAGAGCAAATGTTGGAAAAATACAATATTAAACAATACAGAGAGAGGTAAAAGATAGTGTGTTAGATAGACATTAACTGTAAGATCTAAATGCTTTAAATACTTGAAGGTTTCGAAACTTTAAAGCATGTATGTACAAAAAAAGATGTTTATTCCAGTGCGCTTTTAGTATTCTTCTTATAAACTAAAAATAAGAAAGTATACACTGTCTAAATTTTATGTACTTCTCAGAAATATACTTTATACAATGTAATTATATAATGTAATGTAATTATTATAATGTAATTTCAGATGTTGTTGCAAGAACTTAAATGTAAAAATATAGTTGTAGACTAGTTGTGTACTTAAAAGTACACGTGTAAGGGCCAATTTACTTCTAAGCACTTTAAAGAATACATTTACAAGAATAGTAGTACATACTACATATCGTATACTTGGAAATATACTTGAATTCTCCTTAAGTATACTTAATAAAATAAACTTCAGGTATATTTTTGGTAAAGAAAACAGAATTGTTTTGAGGAAACAGCTGTAGTTAAACGTTTACAGATTATAACGCTGATTAACACAAAGGATGTGTGTTTTTAATCCTCCCACGCTGACGTTTATTTACAGTAGAGGTGTGCTGCCAATGTTTCAGATAGAATGCGGAAGAAGGGAATTCAGGGCCCCATCCCCACCATTATTTAATACAGTCTTAAATATGAGCTTGAACCATCTCTCTCCTAAAATACAAAGCTTCCTGTTTCAGAATAAGAATGTGAAGTTCTAGAACAAACAGTTCTAAGGTTCTAGAATATTCCCACAACTAGCCGAAAATTCCAAAATATCTGTGTAGAGAATGAGCTGGTTTCAGCTTTGCTGATTTTGGAGTCATGCCCTCAAAGACAGCTTTGTTTTCTAAAATGGTTTTCGGTTTCTTGTTTCTTTGATGTCTGGCTTTTCTGTTGTTTCTCTCAGGCCTTGCGTTGTACAATACAGTACAATACACCAGCGAAACTGAGGGAGTGTTTTCATTCTTAGAATAAGTGATAACCCCCCAAAATGTTGCTTGCTTTCTGCTGCATAAGTACTGTTTACTGAACAAATTCTGTTTGTTGTTGTGTGGTACAGAGCTCAAAGGCTCAACAGTGTGCTGTGTGATTGGTACCATATGAAATACGTCGTTGTTTGGGCTCCTATGAACACAGACATTATTCTGAGGGCTACAGCGGGTGTGATTTCACAGTTCAGGAATTCGAAAACATTGCTGCTGGTAAATGACTCGTGTGTGAGTGTTACATCCCTTCAGCTACCCCCACCCTACCCCCTACCCCTCAAATGACCAGTTTGGTATGCGCACCGCACGCCACAGAGATTTGAGATGAGACAACACGACAGAGACTACACAAAGTGAGATTAGATGAACCGAAACAAGAGATCATAAGTGAGTCATGAGAACTCTAGACATTGGCTAGAAATGGTGTAGAAATAATTTCCACCAGTAATTTTTGTTCAGCATTGAAATCAGAGGGTGTGAATGGGTGTCACTTCGAATTCTTTATAAGCAGAACACAATTAACAGCATTCACACACACAATCCAGTTTAACAAGAACATACGTGTGACCCACTTAGCATCACACCCAATGAAAATAGGACAAACGCCCAAATGTGTTTTTTGGGTTATGTAACATCAATTGTCTGTTTTTGGTCTCACTTTTGTCTTTTTCTCACGCGTCAGTGTCCATGTTAAATGCATTACATCGGTCCGTTACATAAAGCCAGGGTTTTCGCTTGGGCATGTTGAAGGCACGACCTAAATTGTGACATAAGAACAGAATGTTCTTGTCTGAAACTATGGTGACGCAGAATCCCAGACGTCCAGCCCACCCTCACCTCATGACCTCTTTTTGACCGAATCAGAGAGCAGGATACAGCACTGTCTAAAACATGTCTGTAAACATTCAGACCAGCAATACAGCAGTATAATAGTCACTTCTGGCTTTCGGTAACAACAACCTACAGTGTCAGCAGAGTTTAAAGAACTACCCAGCTAACAATTATAGGCTTTAAGAACATTTCCCTAACGTTTTCTTTAGTAACAATGTTAAAAAAGGTTGTTTTAAAAGTTCTGGGAGCGTTCAAAAAAGACAAAAAAGTTTTTTAGATGTTGTATTAGTGTTATAACTTGTAATTCCGTAATGTAAAACCTTCCACTAACTTTTTAAAAATAACATTTTTGATATACGATTTATAACGTTAAAATGTATTCTAATAACATTGCTGTAAGAACTTGCTGTAAGAACTAACCTAGAGAACTTGTAGAGAACGTTAGGCAACATTCTAAGATTCTAAACTTTACCCAGTTGTCCCCTTAGCTGGGTATATCTTAAAAACAATCTCATTTGTTTTTAGTTGGTTTTAGTTATATGACATGTTTATAAAGTATGATAGGCTTAGGTCAATGCAGAACATTAAGAAAAGTTCAACTCTATAAATGGTGACATGATAAATGATTGGCTGTTATTCGATAAAGGCTTCTAAACTACGGACCTGGAAAGATTTGCGCACCCCATAACATTCAGAGTAATAAAAATATGCATTCACATCCACTGACAACGTTAAGAACTGCCAAGAAAGCAATAAACTCACCCATCAAAATCATCAATATTTATATGCTTGTATAAAGCCTCACTGGATAATTTAAAGTGTGAAAACCTGTCATAAATAAGCTTAAAAGTGTCTCGCATCACAGATAAGGCATACAGAAGTAAACACAGTGGGGGAATCTGGCACATGTGCCTCCAAGGGCAGTTTAACTGACAAGCAGGTGGTTATACAACAAGAGATATCCATTGCAAACAGATGGGTAGACACGCAGACACACACAGGGATGAATACAGTTTGTATACACAGGTAATATACACATTATAGTGTATACAGCTTATACACAGGTAATACACACCAGCCATTTGTTTAAGCATGCATGTTGCATTAACAGCGGATTGTAGACACGCACTCCAAAAGCAAGAGTGTGTTACATTTTAAATATCTTTTCACAGTATAAAAATGGGTAGGTTGAGTTATTTACAGCAAAGTTGTGCTTTAGGTCTTAACAAAAGACATGAGGCATTTTAACACTTTAACACACAGTCCAGTACACAAGCATCTTTAATCAATGTCAGATTTGCATCCAGCAAATGGAAGATGGAGCACATGTCTGCCATACCTGGCCAAGAGACAACAGGAAGAACCTTTTAAGGCACCAACTATCTGATTGTTATAGGCAGATATAGTGGTAGATACCAGCAACCACAACAAACAATACCCACACTTTTTTTGAACGCCTACAAAACAAAAGTATCAAAGTATTATCCAGCACGTGCTAAGGAACGTTTTGATATCAACATACGTTATATGCTTTTAAGATGTGTTTATGGTTTGTTTTCCAATGAAACACCAGTTTGTCATTAGATAACATCACACAGTAAATGTGAGTCAGCGTGAACATAGTGGACCGGTGAGAGAACAGCTCCGAGCAGGTAGCTTTCATTTCACTATGACGACAAGCGATGCAAGTTCTATGACTGAAAATAAGATAAGACTCGAAGAGAATGACAGTCATGATTGCGATGCTGCACAAGCAACACATTCAGGACCAAAACATTTTAAAAATGAGAAAAGAATCTCAAACATGAGGACAAAGGAATGACTTTTAAAGTTTTGTGTGTCGCTTCCAGGGCGTCGCTGTTGCGCAAAACACTTAGTTTGAGGCAACAGCTTTTTTCTTTAAAAATGTGTGGGAACAAGATCAATGCCAAAGCTAAGTGACATCAAAACGTCAAACCGTCAACAGGAACGCCTTTAAAGCAGAACAAACTGGGTTGCATCTTCCCAACAAACAAAACAGGACAAGCTGTGTCATGTAGCAGTTTGCTGTCGGTGACATCACAGGCTACACAGATAAAGCAATGGCGCATGTTGTTTGCATATCGTCGTCATCTGTGGAGTCAGAGCAGCGCTTGAACTCTCAGGTCTCTTCAGGCTCTTTGAGATATTTAAAGTGAAAATGACAAAAAACCCGAAGCGAAAAGTGCGTTTTTCAGTATCTGAGCCGTGCGTGGGAAACAGAAATGTGATCGAGTGAAATTTGATCAGCTGTGGGAACAGAACAGTGACAAGTTCCCATGTGTTTATATTTGCAGCATTTTATGTCATGGTCAGGGTCAGTGTTAAGTACAAACTGCATAAGATCAGATCCATGTTACTGCCATTTTCATGGGATAAATTCGAGGTATAAGATCCAAGTCATTATTTGTTGGTTTTCTGATAATGTAGTTACCCAGCTAACAATTTTAGGTTGTAACGGGTTCTGTAATGTTTCAAAAATGTTTAAAATGATTTAAAAGTTCTAAAAATGTTGTTCTACAAAATAAAAAAATGATAATGCATTTAAAACATTCTACTATTTAAGGATAATGTTTCTAATATAGATTATACATAATGTTTAAAAGTTCTACTAACAGATTGGATAACGTTAACATTCGCCAACATTCTGAGAACATTCAGAATGGGTAGATATCTGGGTAGATATTTATGATAAATGTTTTAAGCTTTGTGTATTTTTGTCTGTGCATAGTTTAAGGTAATAGTTCATTATGGTCACAAAAGAACTCCTACAAGGAACTATAAAAAATTAATCTCTTAAATCTTATTTGCTGGTAACAAACCTGAGACAGGAAATCCAACACTGTTTTTAAGCTGATAAGTGAGTTTGAATATGCACATGCAATCTACAGGAATGTGTTGGGAGTCTTGTGTCTATATACACAGATGACACTCCATCCTTACACATGTGCTGCAGCACAATTGCCATTAAGAATAGAGAAAGAAATGTGTGCAGGTACTGAACCTGTAACAGCATGTTTTTGGAATGTTCAAAATCCCCACAACATTAACCAGAAGTATAATTTAGTCATACCACAAAGTGGTGTTGCATCACCAAAAACATTTCATGAGCTCATCTGTTCATTTCAAGTAAAATGAGATGAGGTCTGGTCTGGCAAAAGCTTAAGACTCAAGTCTATAACCCTGCCGATACAACTTTACTCGTCATTTGCAAAACAATTGCATGACTTGATAAAGATCCCAAATATTTACTAAATATTACACTTTTTATTATCTGCATAAAACTTTAAATCCTCTGCGCATTTATGAATTACTCAGTTATACGTTTCTCCATCCCGGAGCAAACATGCAAGACATTCCATGTCACCACCTTTGTTTCTCAGCCGACACTTTGCATTTGGTCGGCGTAAGCGACATGTGCATTTACTCAGTCACATTGAAAAACACGAGCATATCTATTTAATACACAACAAAAGACTCTTATCTTGCCCACAGATGATATGCTTGGGAATTCTGTTTTCCCAATTACTTCCTGGAGTCACGTTGTTTGGCTTTAACTGTTTCCTTGTACACAAAGGGTCAATAATCTCTCCGTTTTTAAAGTTCCTTATAATGTTAAACAACAAAACTGTAAAGCATATCGAACTGTTTGGAAACAACGGCAAAAAAAAACATTTTGCCGTTTTCACAATAACATGGTAAAACTCCAAACTCCAGACGTTATCATTGTTAGATGTTAGATGTATTGTCAATATTGTAATAGCAAATCTTATAAAAATTCCCACAGGACTGTATTTTCTGTATTTCCCCTTGGAACGTCATGCGTTAAAATAAAAAAATCCCAGTCTATCATGACGGCGAACTGTCATTTACGAATAGCTGTTTTTTTCTGATGTCCTTTTTTTATGAACACTTCCTCCTTTCATAGATTACACACTTTCTCATTTGGCTTTTTATATATTTAAACACGAGGTTAAACAAGGCAAACGTGCACACGATACTACTACCATTCGACCATCATAAATCAGGGTATAGTTCAAGTCTGGCACACATGAAGGGTTTTTGGGGAAGTAAGATTAACCAATGGGTCAAAGTACAGACCAACTGTCAGCCCATGGTGTGGCAGATCATTTACACATCTTATGATTTTATGACAACAGCTGGAAATGACTGTCTGTGTGTGTGTGTTTGTGTTACACTCGAAATCTTTTACATTTCTGAATGATGTACAAACACCAAAATATCAATAATTAGACAATTCCTTGATGTTGTTAACGATTACCGTATGTCAGTGATTAGCAAATCTCCAAGGTTATGACTAATCCCTAACTTTAAACTATCAGTAACTATTAACTTTATCAGTAACTATCGGTAACAATTAACATGAAACTAGGGGCTTATTGTAAGTGTTTTGATGCAGCACTCACACAGTAACAGTACAAAATAAAAATTATTAAGGTTTTATACACTTTACAGCATAAACCTTATGAATACATCATACATTTTTTGATGTGGCTGAAAAAGTACTAAAAATGCCAGTGGCTGAAAAAGTACCAAGAAGTTGATTATCTTTTATCAGAATCATATTAAAAGTGAAACTAACTGGATGATGTTTAACTAGAGCTCTAGTTAAGCCCACGTTTACTTGAGCATTGAAATTGAGCATTAAACTGAAATTGAAAGTAAATGCTCTTGTAAAAGAACAAGAAACTATTGCAGTATAACATTGATTTTTGGACTACAATTCATTGTTCCTGTTATAGTTTAGAATCTAGAGAAGCTTTTTTCAATGTGTAATAAGTTAACAGCAAAAATGTAACTATGAAAGGTAACAAACGCTTCAGTTAACTGGTTTGACCAACTTTTCAGAAACGGTTACTAATAACTATATATACAGGAATCTAAAAGATATACACTTAAGGATAAAATATACGAACTTGTTCTTTCACACTGCTAGTAATCAGACTCAGTTACGGAGATAATTTTTTGCTTGTGCAGTACTTAAAAAAGATGACCAAGGGTTTTTTTTTGCTGTTGTAAACAAACTTTACTGAATACAGAGCATTCAGTCTTACATGTTTTGAGTTTCAGCTTAAATCGTTAAGTTGTTATGACCAGGCATGTAAAGAACCCTGTGGTTTTGCAGACTAAACATCACCATTTCATCACTAAACATTTACCACTTAGCACAAGTCTGGACCTGCTGTCTGTCACCTCCACATCTTCATAAAGCCACCAAGTTTAGTGTCATGGTGAGAATTTGGACTAAAATCTCTGGTTGGTTTCTAATTCTACGAATTAGTCTTCACGATAGCTGTACCTGACATTTAAAGGGAATGTAAACAGCGCAAGTTATTTTTATCCATGTGCACAAGGACTCTCAAAGCATATTCAAAACATTTTCAAATGCCGTATGAGGACAACTAAATGTAATTTAAAAATTTTAATTAATTTAAATTTAAAAATGTAATTTAAATGTAAAACTTTTGTTTATTTAAATATGACTGCCAGGCTGTGTTTAGATGAAATATGAGCATGGCATGCAACGCCACTGAAATGACTACAGACACAATGTAAAATGTAGGACATTGCACAAAACATTTACATGAACATTAGGCCAACAGGTCTATCCAGCTTTATCCAGTTCATCCAGCAGCTTACAGTACGTTTACTGTATACATCAATTTGTGCGTTCTCTGCAAATTGAACAATCTTGGCACGGCTACTCACGTGATGAGCTACAGGAAAACATCAGGTGTACAATTTAATGTCCTCTCTGTGCCACACGTAGAGTACAAACTCTTGAGCAATATTTGCTGTGCCATTTTTGGTGTCCCAGTTTCTAAACACAAAATCCCTCCCAAACAGAAGTTGATTATTTGAATTATATTTACATTTTGCAGAAGGCCACATAAGAGGACAAGCATAACAGAAAAAGACACACTATACACGCACTAAATAAATATCCTTAAAAGTTCTTCACAACAATGTCATAGAAGAACCATTTTTGGTTCAACAATAACACCATTCAGTCTCTTAAAAGAACCATTTCTTTCTTTCTCATAGTCTAAAGAACCTTTGTCCACTACAAAGAACCTTTTGTAAAACAGGAAGATTCAACAGATGTTTAAGGTCCTTATGGAGCCATAAAGCTAAAAAAAAGGGTTCTTCTATGGCCTTGTGAAGCACCTTTTTAAAGAGCGTAATAAGAGGAAACCAGACGTACTGTGATACGTACCTAGATAAACTGAATGTATTTACATTGTGTGTCAATGACCTCCCTCTCATTCACATGACTTGTGAGTCTTGCTTTGTTTGTGTAAATAAAGCACAAACTGCATGTAAGTGACACAAGTCAGGTGGTGGTGAGTCAAGCAAGTTCTGTTCCCCAGCTGTCATCTGACGAGGACAAACCATTAGGCACTAATTACTACTCAGTCCAGAGGGCACATATGAAATAACCAAATAACACACAAAACCATTCATACCTTAGGGAGTTAGCGGGGTTAACTTCTCAGTCCAAAACAGAACCTAACCATGAACACACGAGGCTTCCACACACGAGGGCTAATCAGGGTAACAAAACAGAGGTGAGAAAATTAAGGGAAGGGAAAACAGGAACGAAACAAAATAAAAGTCTACATAATAAAAGTCAACAAAGGCGTTTTAAGGGTGTCAGAAAACCGTTTAGATCCACAGAATAACCAATCGGTTATACTGAAATAGCTGTTGTAACAAAATACTGTAAACAATACAATATGACAATAAGAAAATATTAATATTAACTGCGATTACAGCACAGACTGAGAATACTAATAAAAATGATTGACATGATAAACATAAAATATATTATGTTGGAACGGTGATGCTGAAACCACAATCATGTTTTGATTTTGTTTCCTCTCTCTATCCCTCACTGGAAACATTGAGCATTTATGTTGCATTTAAACGCACCACAGGTGCACCAAGAACTGCTTTTGTAAAAGTGTATATGTTTCTTCTGCCTAGTTCCATTTAGCAACACAAGCTCCTCCTTCCATTGTGTAGCATCCATGGAAGCCAATAATAGTCAGAGCTGTTTCCTGCATTTGGCATATGGGGATTATTTGTACAGTTGTTTGTACATTATTAATTTGCCCCACACTCTATAGTCTACTGTACTGTCTATACATATTGTGGCTACAGTATATGCATGTATCTAATAGCAATACTGTACTGTTCCTACTGTTTTCAGCCTTATTAAAACCCCCACCATAATTAAATACATGTTGGAAATAAGTTGCATTTTAACATCTGTATTCTGATGAAACATCTTAATATCCTTGTTTCAATGAAGTATATTTTAATATCTTTGTTTTAATAAAGCAGTTTGATATCTGTGTGTATTGAGGAAAATAACAACTGTGTAAAATCCTATAAACACGTTTACAGTAACATAACTAAATTTAAAATAATGAATAATACAACAGTGCTCTTAACCTCCTCATTTAAGATTTTAGTATAATAGGTCAGATTTATAAAAACTCAGGAATGAAAACGAGCTGGAAACTAGATCAAATGTAAAAAAAAATTTCAACCAAATGTCAACTTTTACATCCAAATGAAAAATAAACAAAGGTTTCAGGTTTATCTACTATAGGGAGTATATAGGGAGTGTTCAGATTAGCACACATTGTCCCATGGCTTAAGGTATATTCCACAGAGTTTAACAGCCTTGTGCTGCCTGGCTCAGGTAACCACAGCAGGTGCTGCTGTAGTGAGCTGGAGGATCAGGTGAGGCCCTGTGGTGTCATTACCATAGTCCAACAGACCCCACGGATGGCCTGTAACCAGACACGGAGACAATCTAAGCAAACAAGCACACACACTAATATTGTCTAGGCAAAAAAAACAGCTACAAGCAACTTCCTAATGAGTTACTCAACCCTTTTTTTTTTTAGAAAAGACATGTTTGTTTACAGATTCTTTTTATTTAATGAGCCCAAAATATTCTGTTTTTAATATATTTTTAAGTAGATTGTTTCTTATCTGCCGGTTGAGGTACAGTAATGTCCTGATTTCTTATTTTCTGAAGGGTGTTTTAATTTTTTCAAGCAAGTTTTTTATGATTCATTATGACCTGTCAGGCGTTTCCATACACTCCCAAACAAAACAGCACAGCTGAGACAGGTGTAATAAACCATAGCAGACTTGTTCTTTGGCAGATGTATGTGGGCGTCAGTATGGTTGAGCACCAGCTCTCTCATTGGGTCCTCAGTGGAGATCCTGTTTTGTTTAAAGTTCATGACTCACTTATAGGGACCCCTTCAATCAGCACTTTTCAACTGGCCTTTCCTTATCAATGGTCTGACACACACACATGCAAAATGCTCAGAGGTACTTCCGGAACATCAGTGCAATGTGAATCCCAATTTAACTATGGAAATTTCCGGTGCTCTTTATTGTGTTGTGGATAGCTTTGGTTAAGAGATTGGATATTTTTACAAAGAACCCTTTTTTTCCCATTATTAGGTCAGAAAAATGTGTAGATCAAGGCAAAAACCCATTTTAATTTTGGATAAAGGTGCATGTCTGCAAATACACTCATATGACTGAAAAAAAACTTTGGGTCTGATTGCTTATGACTTTTTTGAGCTGCTTTAAAACTGGTCATTCTGCATTTCATGGTGATTTATATTAAGGAAGTGTATAAAGTTAACCACACGGTTACACTACGTGTCGGTCACAACACTAACAAAAGCCAACATTACAATAGCCATCTTACTTCAGACAAGAAGTTACACAAATGAGATTGAGAAATCCATTGTGAAACTTCCCCCATACAAAGCTAAGAAACCAATGACAACCACAGAGGGGTCATATTCACTGTACCGTCCTGTTTCCTGAACCTAGCTACAATATATCCTCTCCCTAATACTAGTTCTATTCTTCCGTTTCTAATGAACACATTATTCGCTTTAAGCGAAGTTATTTACAAGAACTGAGCTAACGTGTAATTCTTTTAAAGATGAATACAGATTATGGGAACGATGACAATGGAGTTTTGTTCGTTGTAGTTCAGAGAACTGGTGGGTGTTATATTTATAATGAAGTATTAATATCTTCGGATCCCAAACGGAGCGTCAAAACGTGACTGAGCAACACGATGCGCTCCTTGAAACTAGATACGTTCATTTACCGCTCAACGCCATTCACAGACATCAGTGAGTTTCAGTGTGACTCTGTCAAACCTCCCTCAGCGGGTCAAGATCATGGTTGTACTTTTTTCTTCCTCAAATGGTAAAAACCTGCTTCCCGTAGAAACAATTTAAACTGAAACTTCTGAAAGATTCCAGAGCTCTTTGGCCATGAATGAATAAAACCTGAAACAAACCTCACAGACATGAGTCGTGAGCTATTTGAAGCGTTTACCCTTTGGACTCGTTGCCTAGCACCGCTTTAAACGGTGTGCTGGTGTTGCTCAACTGAAATGTGACTACATTTAAAATGCAGTCACTCCCAACATAAAAGATTCCAGTGTTCTGCAAATATTTTTCTGGTTCCTACAAATGCTGCAGGCATGTTTAATTTGCTGCATTTGGAGAAGAGCACATACATACATGACACAAAATGCTGCATTAATACAAATAAACAACTGGTTGGTCTTTCAGTATGTCTAGAATGTCAATCTCCTGGTAAAGAAAATGTTTAGCAGCCACATGCGGTTAGCTGTAATCATAGTCATACATTAGTTCAAAAAATATGGCTCAAAACAAACCACCCTATTCAGACTAAAAGCCACTAATTATTATTAGCTAAACCCAGGAGATGACAGCACCTCAACAATAAATAAGTTTTGTGCAAGTTATCAATGAATATAGAACTTAAAACATTGGAGTGTGGAAGTGACATAAGCTCATTAGCTGAATTAGACGTTAGCTGAATTAAACATTACATTTTCAAAGGAATGCTGCCAGCAGTGAGTACAATGTGACAATTTTACATGTAATTCTTCTGTAAACTGCAAAACAGATTCTATCAAAAGTGTATGGTTACTGCCAGGTCAAGATCCACACAGCTGATTTACAATTTCACTTTTCATATAAAAATAGTATCTGGTGTGGTAATAAAATCTTAGATTTTATATACAGTTCACTTTCAGGACTATAGTACATGGAGTCCTGAATCTTAAGAGTCTTTCAGAACTTGTGAGAATATCCAAATGGATTCACCGTATCAAATAAGCAAGGGCAGCGCCAAAAGTAGCCACGCTGCCAATGGCCATCAGCGTGTTTCTCACTGCTGCCTCTGTATCCGTGACATGAAAAAAATCCACAAAGCCATCCTGAGGAGAAAAAGTATTGTCAATGTTAGAACGTACTTCATACTCCGATGCATGTACAGTAATTCAATGAAGCAGGAACACACACACCCTTTATAACACTCTTGCTCTTCGATCGTACTTACCCATGATTTGTTTTTGAGCAGCCAGTCCCTTTGAGCAGAGAGAAGATAGGAGGAAATCTTCTCCCCCACTAGGCTCACGCAGTGACTCCTTCCTCTGTCGTTCAGATATTTGCACACCATCGCCCCAAATGCAACCAGGCTGGAAATACGACCCCAGTTTGTGTTGCCGTCTATGAAGAGCTCTGTGGCCACAGTCGTGACAAAGCTCATATCATCTTCATTCTCGTCCAGGTTAAGACGATTTACCATACCTAAAAGAATAAAATGTTAATAAATAGACGCCACGGATGATCATGCAGAGTCATACAGTTGTCACACATATGCAATACGTGGCAAGTGGCGCAACCTGCCAGGCCAGGTGCGCCAATAGGGTGAGGCTACATTCTACCATTGATAGTCAGATACAGATAAACGTGTTTAGCTGTTCTTATGAATCCCTAAATGACTAAATGAAACGAAAACATAACTTGTGAAATTACCTTTATAAGCGAGTTCGTGTTTCACAATGAGGCCATCCACAACCCGCTTCATGGTTGACACGACCTGCTTCCTTGCATTTTTAGAATGAGGAAGTCCGGTAAACTGTTTTAAGAAACTGTCAATAATTTCTCGGGTGTCCGTGTCCAAAGCTGTATAGGCAGACGTGTAATCATCGATTTCCTCACAGTCCGACACTGGCGTGGATGGTAACGAGCCTTGGAGATCACAACCTCGCAGTTGGTTCTGATGCAGGGTTTTGAAGCCCGGTATCAATAGGGATTTGCAAATAAACCCACCCGAATTTGTGAGGTTGCTGTTGACGTTACGGGTTGTTTTTCCGACGCATGACCATAATCCACTGCCGCTTGAAACTTTACTTTCCGCATCCATGTTGCTAATTTATATGAGTGCCCTTAATCCACGATGTCGCTTAGTAGGAAAAACGTCGTCCTTCAAAAAAATTCAACAATACGCAAATACTCAACTACATTTTACTTGCGACCTTAAGCGTTCTGGAAAAATACTCGTTATTTATATAGCTCACAGGGGGCTGGGCTCTACGTGGCCAATCACAGTACGCGCACATAGAGGGCGTGGTATGAGCGAAAGGGAAAAAGCGCTTTCGGAACATCAACACCACGTTCAACACGTAAAATTCCACATTGAAGCGTAAAGTCCTCGGTTATAATAAAAACCATTCAATGAATGTATAAAGTTTCATAGATAATCTAATATTAATCGGAAACGTGTCAACTTAATGTTCTGGTTTAAATAATCCTTAGTCAAGACTCCATTTCAGCTTTTAGAAGTGTAGCACGCCTCCCAGCGTCAACAGGAGAAACGTCTTTCACCTCTTTATTTACCTTCCTCTATTATTGAATTTATGACATTGTTTTATTTCTGTCCTCCTAGCTATCACTCTTACCACCTGCCCAGAGCACGCAATCAATAAATCAATTTACTACTGTTCCTGCTATTAATGTAAAACTTTATTTGAGGTTCAAACATTGCTCACACATTCATTTCAACATCTGTCTTTGCTTCCGTCATCTTTCCATTTGTTTGAGTTTTTGTGAGTGTTTGTGAGTGATGTATATAAAGACTCGGGATATAAGTTTAGTTAACATATAGTTTCCGTGAATATCAGGAAGTTTTACATCATGGATTTTCATTTCAAAGCAAGTGTAAAACCTTCATCGCGATGCCTAAATCCTTAATCCCCCTATTTACACAAGCTTCTAATAGTGGAACTGACTGTATTGTCAATATTTTACATTACAAAGTACAGGAAGAAGGCAAGAGATTCAGACACACTATATTAGCAAAGGAAAGATAAAACAAACTCTGTGAACATTCAAAAGAACATGTTCTAAAAGACAACTGAAACAGATCATGACAAAATGCACAAATATGACACCAGATGCACTGTTCAACTATTTACAATTTGGCTGCAGCACGCAATAAGATTATCTCCTAGCATTGTGCAATAATGCTTTCCCTAAAGGAAACATTGTACATCCACACATACCATCAAGTCACGAATACTAAGTGCAAGACCATATTTCCCTGATGTATTGCCAACTGCCATCAGCACCACAACCTTTAAATAAAACACATTCAACTTTTTGCATGTTAATTCCCTTTCAGTTTTGTTGTCATTTTACATGGCTAAGCACATTTTTCTTCACTCCTCTGGTCACATGTAAATGAGTATGTGGTATTAGCTCACTTTTTCCAGTAGTCAATGCAAATCCTGGCTCACACAAATGTTTTAGAATCGACATTTTCTAGTGAACATGATGTTTAGGAATTCTAGCCCTCCATCTGGGTTGTAGATTTGCCCTCTGTAGTAATTTATTAAGTCCTACGGCCTGGATTAGATAAGATGTTGAGATCAATTAAAGGTTAATTAAAAGTTTAACAAAAGTTTACAAATTCATACCTTAAAAGAATGACACTTTACTTAGTAATGAATAAAGATTAAAGAAGAACCACAAAGACCACAAAAAAGGTCATAGGATATAATATTCTGCCTAGTTATTTGTATATTTTGTATGTCCAAGAATTCACGGTATAAAAGCAATCATGGGTCATATTTTCCATTTCCAATTCTTTTACAATTTTGTTTTGTCCCTCAATTTTGACAAGAGAAACACGTAGATCTGACAATTCAGATCTGTCCTGTACCAAAGGTGCTGCTCATTTTGCAGGACAGACAACACAGAATCATTTCTGTCAGACAAGATGACCGCAACCCTTTATCTCATATATGACCACGTGTCACACTACATCAGAAAAGCATCCGATTTCACAAAATAATCGCACATTAATTCTTTTAATACGCTTTTGTAAGTTTACAGGAAAATCGAATGGCTCCAGATACCCAAGAGATTCAACACGTATGGCGACTACCTTTCATTAACCATCCTGAACAGTTCCAAGAGCTTTATGCAGATGGAAATAGACATGTTTGGCTTTAAAAAGAAATGAGATGATGAGATCATTTCCATAAGCCCCTTTTCATTATCAGGACGCATGCAAAGATCATTTCTGTTATTGACTGTTATCAATAAATGACAGCAATCTCTGTTTACACTCAGACATGTGTGATAACAATAATCTAATCAGGTTTGATACAGCCGCTTGCTGGAAGCATACTATAAGTGAAGGTACGGTAAGTGAGATAGTAAACAAAATCCAGTCTGTAAGCAGCTGTTATTTGGTTTAACGGAGTCATATTTAGAGCGTGAGAGGCAGAGGAGTGGAGGTACGGTAATCAGCTACCCACCCGCTCTTTATCAATTGTGATCTGTCCATTTGTGTTCAGTCAAAATAAAGTAATTCCTAGAAAACATTCATTTTTTGGTCAAGTGTCACTGTAAATGATTAGAGGGCTGCTAACGTACATCTAGGACCAGTAGCTCTCAAGTACTATCCATATAAAACAATACCTCTTAAAACAACCTTAAATCATTTCCTAATTTCTTGTGATTTGACACATTTAAAAGCATCTAACGCGATTTTGTTCGTAATATTCACTGATGTACAGGGTAAACGGAGTAAAGTGCATCATGCTCCATTGGGGCCTGCAGTACTGGAGGTTTGGTTTTCCCTACCCTATGTGGGACACTGACGAGGATAACAGAGCTGGTTTGGTGAGGCCTGCTGAAGTGAAAGGGAAAGAACAGCAAAACTCTACACCCAAATTAAAACAAATTAAACAAATAATAGACAACCAGTCCCGATGAAGCTGGTCTGGCGGGGGAGGGTTTGGATTTTGGAAGTTTGGTACGAGGGTTTATTCAAGACCTGTGGGTGATATTAGCCGGCTAGTTTACTTGTAACCAGTGAGGATTTTCTCTGAGGAAGGTCTTGTGGGGTTGGAATGTGATCCCCAGTGACGATGTTCTTGTCTGGACCAGCAGCAGCAGGCAGCTGTTTGTTCTTCATCTTTGCCTTGGCCATGTTGTAATCGCCCGAGTCAAAATACTTTTGCTGGAGACAAAACATAAAACTATAATATAAAAAATAATTTGTGCATATGTTATTAGAAATTATATTATCATCACAATAGTAATTAATATCTCTGTCATGAACGTTTTATTTACGTTCCCTGACGGTGTTTTTTTACACAAACAATATATACGTTGACATCTACCATTAATTGTTTTCTCTGTTTTTACCCCTTTCTGCAGTCTCTTCATCAAGAAGTCAGAGCCGCCCGGCTTTTGTCCCAAGCTAGGATACTTAGCTTTCAATTTGGCCTCCTCTGTCCGCACTGTGTTTGAATTTGTGTCCTGCGACTCCTGAAAATTATGTATTTTAAGATGAGAACACATGCTGCAAATTTCTAATATGTAAATGTGTAGAAAAAGACGATTTTGAATGAGTGTACAAAAACACACGTTTGATGCTTGAAAGTTATTTACTCGTATTTTAAATACTATGTTTAATTTAAGCCACTTAGTTAATCGGAAAACGACATTTTGTGTTACTATTTTGGCCGTGAGAAGGAAGGCAGAAAAAAACTATGAATCAACATGCGACATACAAAAGTGATGCCATAAATCTCACACCCACAAAATAAATCACACAACAGTGCAACACAATCACTTTCAACGTGATACTGTTCTTCCTGCAGTTCCCTTAAGGTGTGGTCACATGATCACATTTTAGGGCAAGGTACAGAAGTATGCTTTGATATGCGTTTACAAGACATCACACCCCTATGATTTCTGGTTGGATAGGGAAATTATTTTTTTTATTTAATAAGAAGTGTTGCATTGCCCCCTTGTAAACTTTAAAAAGAAAGACCATTGCCACAGAAAGACCAAACTCCTTTTTAGGCCTGCATACAGCCACATCTACATTTTTATTCTGTCTAATTCTTTCTTAGTTTACTTGGTTGCCTTTGAAATATTTTCTGCTTTGCCCTAAGCTAAGGTATCATGTGATGTTTGTTTAGCGCGAGGCCTGGATGAAAGTAAAGAACAACATGCAGCCTTAGGGAGGGCTGATGATGTAAACTGCACAACATGCACTTCAATATGCTTCAGTTTACGACTGCATCAAGACATAACCTGCAATGCTAGGTTGACTACAAGACAAATAATAAATTTGCACGACTGTATGCAGAAGGCGATTCACCAGATAAACTGGTTTGCAAGACCTTACTTGCAAAATGAAACAGCAACCTATGACTCTCTGAGTCACTAATAAATCATAGAACAGGCTATAACAAGCTAAATGCAGTACGTTTCATATGTTATGAAAGCAGTTCGTTTTTTCCATCATTGTCTGGGTTTTAAGTTTTGTTTTTGTCATCTTTTCAGTTCATGTCCTTAGAAAAGGGGGTAATAGTTGCAGATGATACATGTCAAGCATGCCAATTTTCTGATTCACGAAGGTCTATAAGAACTTTATGATTTGCTATATTCAGCACCACCTTGAGAAAATGAATATAAAGCTAATACACACAGTGAAAACCACTCTAACAAACTACGGCCTTATGGACACGTCATTTTGTTCAAAACTGCCAATAACCTTTTTGGTCGTACTCTTGATCTTTACTTTCTACATAATATTCATTGACTATAAACAAAGCTTGACAATTTGGTTTGACATCTGCGGAAATATGACAATGAGTGGCCCAAATATTTTCTTTAACAACATAACTGACACTATCAGGTTAGTGTAGGTGTGACAACCCTCAAACTGACAGGATGAACCAATCAAACGCTGCTGTTTAGTGACGTATGACCTCACTAGCCAATCATAAAGAGGCTCATGCTTGCGGAAGGCTCGGTTATCATCTTGTTTAACTCATGCAGTTGACAGTTCGGTTTATCAAATTACAAAGAACCAGAGCGATTTATGTATTAACGATGTCAGTAAAGCGTGAACACAACAATCGTTTCAATATTCTCATTTCAATAAACTATATCATGCTGGGTAACCAAATCTACAGACACACAAGAGGCTCTAAGGAGCGAGGCGCAGCCTCAACCTAAATCCCACCTGAGTCTCGTCCTGTTGCTCCGAATGCGTCTCCGTGTCCTGGTTATCTGATGACATGGCTGTACGTCTTTTGCTGACAAATAAACCAAACTGTTTAAATGTGAATTTTGCCGTCTGTCCCTGTCCGATCCGATCCACCTACAGTGTTCAGTATCAAAATGGCGTTCACCGCAGTGACGTTCCACTGTAGGACGGTCACGCAGTAGGAAAACCAATAGGAATCTGAGTTGATATCTGATAGACAGTCGAATGGCCCAGTAGATTTTCAGGAAACGTATCAAATAAAATAGGTGACCAATAATCGTTTACAATGATTTGCGAGCGCATACAATAATAAACAATGTACAGGATGAACTTAATTGATTTTAGTTGTCAGAATCATAGACGTGACTATTTCGCTATATAGCATATAGCTTTATGCGTTATTAGAAACTTATTATGACCCATTTCATACCCAATGCATCTGCGTTTTAATAACCCCCAAACATATTATAAGCACCAAAAACAGACCGACAGATTCTATCATATTTGCCATGACTATAGAAGGTTCTATAGGACTATAGAAGGTTCATTCTAAGAATATTTTTATAATGGTCATAATACAATCCTGAATATAGATGCGGGGGAAATAATTAGCAATAAACTATTTTTATTTTACTATTTTATTTTATTACAATTTATTTTTTGCATGTAGTGTATAGGTGTTACACAGTCTTGACAGCCGCCCTCGGGCGTTAGTGTGACGTCAAGTGGAAAGCTGTTCAAGGCGGGAGTCTCGCGCATAACGACCGTTGGGTGGCGTGAGCGACAGAGAAAAAACAGACTTGTGAAATGAGGCAGGCCAATATTTTATTGAGATATAGATCATCATTATTTAGTATCGTTATTTAGAATACATTTCTGTTTATTTTACAGTTTACGTGCCCCCGGAAGTCATTAAAGATCTTTATTGTCAGGTGTATGTGGTAAGAGTGTTATATTCATGCGTTTGACCTACTAAGAAATCTGAAAATTAGGTATTCGTTAACTTCGCAATTTATATTTGCATAGATATTTTTTTTGCTTTTGTGTCTCCTGTTCAGATCTGACTGACAATCTGTCACCATCATGGCCTGTGACCAAAAACTGTGCTCTGTTAAGGTAAAGATTTGTTTTCTCTAAAAAGAAAAAGAACAAAAAGACAATACTACCAAATGTGTGACCTTTAGCAGTTCTGCTTGCCTGTCTGTAAGGTTTAAATACTGTGTGTGTGTGTGTGTGTGTGTGTGTGTGTGTTCTCCAGAGCTGCCAGATGTTGCCAGAGGTGGTGAGAACAGAACAACAGTCTTTGGTGCTTGTAAAGAAACTTCTAGCCATTGCTGTCTCAAGCATCACTTACCTTAGGGGTCTTTTCCCAGAAAAGGCCTATGGAAGTAAATATGTTGGAGGTAAAAGTCATACATCAAATGAACCAGGCAACAGAAATCCTGACCTAGTAACGCCCAGAGTATACCTGTTTTTTCTGTGTGTGTGTGTGTGTGTTTCACAGAGCTGAAAGTCCTGATTCTGCGTGAGCAAAGCTGCCCTGGTGCCGAACAGATTGTGCACTGGTAGGTATTTGAAAACTTAATATTTTTAGAGAATTTCTGGTCTAAATTAGGAGCAGCGCATCTCACCTCCTTTATTTCAGGTTGCAGGGATGTTTTCATGCACTGCAGAGAGGATATGTAAGTCTTTCATACTCCTTTTTTATTTCTATAGATTTCTGTTAACTAGTTGTATTATCGATCATCATTATGTCCCCTTTGGCTCTTTTGACCTTATGCATGTGCTTTGTTTATCTCAGCTGCGCATGGTTCTTCTATCAGTGAGTATTAACTGATGGATTAAAAAGCTTGATTTAAACTTAATTTGATTGCAGCAGTATCGTTTTCAAATGTGTCATTATCAATTAAAAATGTTTTTCTTGTAGATTTATTGTGATCCAGACAATCCACAGGTGATTAGTTTTGACAACTCTCAAATATTCTCTATTTTGATTGAATTGCATACCCCTCTAACTTAATCCTATATACAATATAATAGAAATGACTAGCCTGTTTGTTTGTTTGTTTTTGACTTTGAATTTTAAAGTATCAAAAATCAGTTTTTACATCACGCTTTTCTTTTGAGTTGCAGAAAGTAACAGAATGTTACCAGTTTAAAATCAAGTACACAGAGAAGGGACCTCAGATGGACTTTGAGAGGTGGCATATCATTTAGATAAGTCTATCTGACCGTTATCATACCTTAGTTGATAGCTAACAACTAACATGCTGTTTTGAGATCACTAAAATGCATTTTCTATAACAAAATAACATGTTTCCAGCCTTATACATTCTACCAACTTTTTCAGTCTTGCTGGTTTGAAAATGTGCATTTCTGTGTTCTGTGTTTCCAGCAAAAATGGTCAGAGTATGACTAAAATGGCCTGTGACAACACACAGAAATCTAGTATGCTGCTGGTGCGCAAGCTGTACATGCTTATGCAGAATCTCGGCCCGCTGCCTGACAATGTCTGCCTCAACATGAAACTCTTCTACTATGATCAGGGTACAGCTAAGCTTTATATTTGCTACAGACTCTAATAAGCATTGTTTTCCACATTTCTTCCCAAATTGTATTCAATGTCACCGTGTCCTTGTGTTGCAGTGACCCCTCAGGAGTATCAACCACCTGGTTTTAGGGAAGATGACGGTGGGACGCTGGTGTTTGAGAGGGAACCAGTTAATCTGACAATGGGAGAGGTGGTCACACCTTTTCACGGCCTCAGAATGAACGTCACCACTGAGCGAAAGAGACTTGAGCCGGTGAGAGTAGCTAGACACCGAGTGATCTGTCCATACAGAGGTATCCCATCAGTGATGTAGAGCAGTGGCGTTAGTTATGGTCACAGTGATAAATGCATGTGTTTGTATGTGTGAATAGGTAGATGACAATAAGGCAGTGTGTGAGAATACCAAATGGTCTTTAAAGTTGGAGGATGAGATGTCGGAGACCTCTGTTCAGCAGGTGTGGCCATTTTAATAGTTAGCAGCCAGGGACGCCTTTATTTGCTTTTGTGCTAGTACATTTACCTTTTTATAATTTTGATGATAAAATATTCTGATAATAGGAGCATGTGGCGAAGGAGAACATCATATTTGATGCAGGCATTGAATACTCAGGTAAATAGTAGAGTTTCAGTCTCAGGTAAATACTCAGAAAGTAGACTTTCTTTTGCCAGTTTAATGACTTTTGGCTTGATTCTAACTGAAGGAAACCGGCAACTTCTAGCAACAATTGTATAGAAACAATTATTAAAATAAAATTCTGTCATCATTTACTCACACTTATGTCCCAAACCTGTTTGACTGTCTTTCTTGCATGAATCACAAAAGGAGTTATACAGCAAAACATCCAAGCTGATCCATGCAATGAAAGTGAATGGGGGCCAAAGCTGTCCCTGGCCCCCAATCATTGTCATTGTATGAAAAACAGCTTGCTTCATGTAAGCATGCAGGTTTGTAATGACAATGAATTTTTATTTTTGACTTCTTGAGGTGTGTCGTATACAGAAGCTCAAGAAAACTCACAACAGGCTCACAGAAGTACAAAAGAGGTTATTATAACAAACAGAAAGGAAACACTGCTGAATTCACCACGTGCACAGGTAACACACCGGTCTGCTTCAGTAATGTGTGTGTATGAGGAGCTAATGTACAATTACATATTGTGTATTTCAGATGGACAACCTGGTACAGAAAACTGCTGATCTTATGATGAACACCAAGAAAACCCGGAGTGGATGTATTTATGAGCCAAAGGTGGAACGTATTATTCATTTCAACCTGTTTCATATTCATGTATTTAGTTATTTATACATCGGCCTATGGCTGGTTTACTGAATGGTGTGTAAGGCACTGTTCTTTGTTAAGCTGCTTTAAAACAAAAATGCAGGGATAGTTTTTAATGCCTTTCTATGACTCCTAGGTCCTACCCCAAAATTCATCAGAGCCCCCATTTGAGCTTATGGGAGAATTGTTCGTTCCTCAAACGAAACATTGCTCCAAAACCATATGATCCGAACCGTGGCATTGGCATATGGTTACACCCCTAATACAGTGTAGATATTAATGTATTTTCACATTACTTGCATACATTACTGTCTATAGCATGTGTTTGCATATTGTCACGTTAGTTGAATTTGGAGTGATGTATCACATCTTTCACCAGTATTCAGTTTGTAGTTTTGAAATAGAGGTATATAAATAAGGTATTTATTTAAAAAAATAATAATTTCAGCAAACAGCAAGCAGAATATTTATTGTAGGTCTGGGCTGACAAGTTGTAGCTTCAAAAATTGTAGCTTCATTTATACAGTAATGTGGCATTCAGACGGCTCTTATTAAGAGATTACAGCCAAGTAAGGGTGTTGTGTAAACAGATCTGCTCATGACCTTTAAATATTGTTGTCATTCTTGTTTTGACGAACTGTGGTTCCAAAACTTCCTTCCTTTCTCTCTCTCTCTCTCTCTCTCTCTCTCTCTCTCTCTCTCTGCAGGTCTCGCAGTTTGAGTTCCCATTGAGTCAAGATCCTCAGCCAACTGCACCGAAGAAGCGCAAATTCAGCGTACCCAAATAACACTAGTGACACACTCACAATACTTACAGTACACACAGAAACATATGACACATGCTTTATGATGTGTGATTTCGTTTCATTTTGATGTTTCAGTTGTGGAAATGCATTGCAAAAGGTTCAGTTAGATTAAACAAGTTATATGGTTTACATGCACATAACATAATGTGTGCACACAATCTTATATTTAGCATTTCGTCTTTTATGGTGATTGTCTATCAGATAAACTTGAATAAAGAGTCATATCTGTGCTTAAAGTGACAGGAGAGTGTATTAGCATTGCTGGAGTTTAGTCACAACAGCCACTGTGTGAAGTTTCTTTTAGTCCACTAGATGGCAGCAAACGCGTGATAATTGAGCATTTTGAGATGCGCCGCATGTCTGTATTGAAACGACACATTAAAAATAACCTGCAGTCTTTTGGATTGGAAGCACACGACTTTAGAGGAATACACACATTAGACTCATGTAAGCTTAGAGAAGGACTTCTTCTGTGGACGGTCCCACGCTCAGCTAGAGTTCCAGACCGGTTTGTCTTTTGACTCATTGCTCAGGTGTACTAAGAACTTGGCTGAAGACAAATGTGTTCCCATTCTATTTCTGTATCTTAGACTCCCAGTTTCAGGTCTGGCTGTGAAACAGTCTTCTCGGCCTGCTCTGTCACTGTCATTAGACACGTCACAAGCTCCTTTGCACGTTCAGAGATGTTGGAGCAGTTTCTTAAGAGCTTTTGTCTGCTTGTAAAGTCTGCTTGACATTAGATTTATTTGTTTTTACTTTTAATGATGTATAGTTTTCATTTTTGCATTCTCCTGATCCATTTTAGTACTATGCATTATACAGTTGCCTTCATAAATAGCTTTTGGAGAGCAGCTTGCATTGCTTTACATCTGTTGCAGGGCACGTCAAACGATAGTGCTGTTGTGTGCACTTTACAGTGGTAAAGCCAAAGGACAGATAATGGAAAATGACATCTTGGTTGCTCATACATGTGATTGGACTCATGTTGGCATGTAAACATGGGCAGTGGAGGGAAATGTAACTTGGGTTTGGACCAAGCAGTTGAATCATGTATGAGTACAGCTACTGGTTACTGTCAGGCTGTGTATGTTTGTATGGTGATCCCAACCCTCAGGGCTTCAGTGGGGGGAGCTTTGGACATTTAGCAGGGGACTGTGATCCCCTGACCTCGCCAGAAGGGTAGAAAATGTTTTGCTGTTAATTAGCAATTCTTCAGCTTTGTAACTTAGCTAAACGTAATAATTACATTTAAATTTAATAGTTAAATTTTTAAAAGAAGGCCAACAAAAAAGCTTAACCAGAATAGTTTTTTATATACAATAAATATGTATAGTTGTGATTCAAACGGGACTTTCTGAAAATGTCCTAAAATGATCTAAATACATATATTTAGATCAATATATTTAAAAATGTTATTTAAAAATGTTTAATTTTAATACATGCAAAATCAAGCAATGCGCTGAATATTGTTGATACTATGTCTAAAAAAACTGGATGTTTTGTACGTACCTAGAACTTAAAAAAAAAAAAAATTACGGTTTTGTTACTTTACCGTTCTTACTACCTAAAATTGTTAGCTGGGTGAATTCTTGAGCATTCCAATGTACCACACTGATTACAATATTGATTTACAATATTACATCCAAAACCGGAGATGAAATACATCACACCTCTACTGAATGGCGTCTCTCAACATGACAGAGTGTTTTACACGTGTGTTCCTTCTGAAATAGCAGTACGGTACACTTGACCTTGGGCTGGATGTATGTGCCTGTGAGCTGCGCACCATCACTCCTGTCAATGGAGTGTGTGTCTGACCTTGGGCTGTAGTTACAGACTTGGCACTGACTAATTTCAGTGCTGGACTTCATATCGACACTGCAGTCGCTAATATGTTGGATGATAAATAACTATTGACTGTAAAGTGAATGGAGCTCCTGGACAGGACAGAGTGGCTCACTAACACGGACCTTGAGTTGAATACAGACGCTGCCCATCCACAGATCCAGAACCAGTCCTGTCAGGCTAATAGTATTGTACAATCAGGATTCGAAAATTTTAGGCCAGCATTTATTCACCTTTTGTAGAGCTTTTTTGTTTAGCGGTTCAAATACTTAATATGAGTTTTTTTTTATTCTTAGTGTAATTGGTGTGGTAAATGTAACACGTCTTACACAATGCAAGGGTCAAATTTGACCATATTTTATCTTGAGTTTTTTACATATAAATTTGCAGCACAATCAAATGACTCATGGATAATAAACCCACTATATTATGAGTGGTTATATAATGTGGCCTAAGGTGAAACTTTGGCACCCAGGCTTAAATATGTTTACACAGATAGAAACTCTGCATCTAAATGTGATCAACATCATCTGTGATTAATTCAACTAGAAGCTATTCTTTAGATGACACGTAGGCGAGCAGCATCTTATATTAGCGAGCCAAGTACTTTGGAAAAAAATCCGGGCACTGCAGCTAACGAATTTCGTGAATCCTTAATCGCAAATCAAGGCGCAGCTCGTATTAAGATGCAGTGTGCACGTCTGCGCCATAAAGTTTTGAAGTGTGCTGCCAAGTTCCCTCCAGGCTCTCGCTCTCACAACATATGCAGAGCGCTGGAGGCAGAGAAAAATTTCCCTCAATCATGCCTCTCTCCCACATGCCCAGCCCCACCGCGGCTGACTTATGCCCCAGTAGCCGCGGTGCCTCTCTGAGTGGATGGGTTTTCATCTTGTAGGGATGTGAGGGCAGCCACTCCGCTCCTCCGTGCACACCCTCCCTGTAGCATACTGTAGATTTACATTTGTGCCACTGTACAGAGCTCAGCACTGCAGACAAGCTGCAGTATCCATACAGTACTGATATGAACAAAGACAGTTCGGGTGACTTCAGTCTCCAGAGATCATGGACTCTCTTGAGACAGATAATTTCTTGATAGGTCTCTATGAAAGTATGTAAAACAAAACATGTTTTTTCTATTTATTTATTTTTGCACGTAATCGGTTATCATGACTAACATTTAAAAAGATCCTCTAAACAAATTAAAATGTCATTTCAGAATTGGAACAAAAAAACGGTTCCCATTAAAAAATGTTTAAATATGTTTTTTGTAAAAATATGTCATTTTTATATTTTTCCATTGTCAGTGAATAGTAGTTCCATCGTGCGGTAGACCATATATAATTTATATATATGTTATATAACTGAATTTATATTTCAACTCAAGACGTACCGCATACCACTCTGTAATTCTTCTCAAACTCACTCTTGGGTATTGTTGAGGAGGAGAGAGGCAAAAAGAAAGATGTAACCGACATCTCAATCATTTGAGTAATTTTTCTGAGCAGTGGCCATAAGCAAGGAAAGGGCCTTTGTCCTAGCTCTGCTTTCATTTC
>JAZGTI010000210.1:0-23320 GCA_036877585.1 Botia kubotai | reverse complement strand
AGTGAAATTTTCCAAACTCAGTTTACAATTAGCGCAATGCTACTCGGCCTGTCTCATGTAAGTGTACTTATGATGATGAATTATGAGTTTGCCTCTTTGCGTATATCTAATCTATTGTAGTACTGTGGGCATTTTGTATAGTACTTATTTAACAGTTGCCTTCATAAATTGTCTTTGGAGAGCAGATTGCATTCTTTGCGTCTGTTGCAGGCATGTGTGCATATTGTTCTGGTAATCCAAATGGCATATAATGGAAACTGGCATCCTGCTGCTCGTTCTCGTGGTTGGACTCACGTTGACTAAATATGGGCAGTGGAGGGAAATGTAATCATATTTGGGATTGGACCAAACAATCGAATCATGTATGAATACAGCTGAAGTTACTGTGAGGCTGTGTATGTTTGTATAGTGATATTACCCCTCAGGGCTTCTGTGGGGGGAGCTTTGGACATTTAGCAGGGGACTGTGATCCCCTGACCTTGCCAGAAGGATAGAAAATGTTTTGCTGCCGATTAGCAATTCTTCAGCTTAGTAGCTTAATCCTTTCAGCATACTTTTTAAAAATGTTAAAAGAAGGCCAACAAAAGTACTTAAAGAAGATGTATACGAAAAGCATGTATAGTTGTGATTCAAATGTTCTGAAAATATCCTAAAATGAAATGCTTAAAACTAAATACTTAACTTAAATATTGAGATATAAGTAAAACAAAAAGAGATTGATATGTAGCAATAGTTGTCCGACTAACAGGGAATGTTCTCAGAACGCTGGGTAATGTTCTCTCAAAATTATCCATAAACATTCTTGCAGTAACATTAGTAGAACTTGTTTATATAAAAATGTTTACATAACATTCTTTTATCGAAGCAGTCATGTTGACACAACATCTAAAAAACTGGACTTTCAAAATAACATTTTTTATGTTTTTGTTTATGGAAATGTTAAGCAGAATGTTCTTACAACCTAAAATTGTTTGGTTGGTGAATGCGTGAACATTCCAATGTACTATATTGATTAACCGTACATCCAAAACCGGAGATAAAATGCATCGCACCTTGACTGAATGGCGTCTCTCAACATGACAGAGTGTTTTACACGTGTGTTCCTTCTGAAATAGCGGTACCATACACTTGACCTTGGGCTGGATGTATGTGCCTGAGAGCTGTGGACCATCACTCCTGTCAGTGGAGTGTGTGTCTGACCTTGGGCTGTAGTTACAGACTTGGCACTGACTAATTTCAGTGCTGGACTTCATATCGACACTGCAAACGCTAATATGTCGGATGATAAATAACTATTGACTGTGAAGTGACTCGAGCTCCTGGTCGGAACGGAGTGGCTCGCTAACATGGACCTTGAGTTGAATACAGAAGCCGCCCACACAGGTCCAAAACCACTGCTATCCGTCTCTCAGTACCGTATAATTAGCATTTAAAAACACAAAACTAATTTGGGGTCGGCATTTATTGATCTTTTGTAGTGCTTTATTGCGAGTGAAATACTGAATATAGGGATTTCATCTTTAACGCTGTTGGTTTGGTAGATTTAACACACATTACACAATGCAAGGGTCAAGATTAACAATGTTTTTCTTGAGCTCTTTACACGTAAATTATGCAGCACAATCAATGACTCATGGATAATAAACCCACTATATTATGAGCGGTTGTATAATGTGGCCTAAGGTGAAACTTTGATTTACATATTTGTTTACACCGATAGAAACTGTATCTGAATGTGATCAACGTCATCTGTGATTAATTCAACTAGAAACTATTCTTTAGATGAGATGTAGGCAAGCAGGATTTCATACTGGAGAGCCAAGTACTCAAGAAACAAAGTCTAGCTGACATATTTCATGAATTCTTAATCACAAATCAAGGCACATCTCGTATTATGATGCAGTGTGTGCATGTTTGCTCCATAAAGTCTTGAGGTGTGCTGCCAAGTTCACCCCAGGCTCCCTCTCTCACAACATATGCAGAGCGCTGGAGGCAGAGAAAAATTTCCCTCCATCATTTCTCTCTCCCACATGCCCAGCCCCACCGCGCCTGACTTATGCCCCAGTAGCCGCAGTGCCTCTCCATGTGGATGGGCTTTTGTCTCGCAGGGATGCGAGGGCCGTCACTCCCGCTCACCCTCCCCGTGTAGTATGTTGTAGATTTACATTTGTGCGACTGTACAGAGCTCAGCACTGCAGACAAGCCGCCACATCCATACAGTGCTGATATAAACAAGGGCAGTTTGGGTGACTTCAGTCTCCAGAGATCATGGACTTCTTGTTGACTGAGATTGTTTGTTGATAGGTCTATAAACAAGTATGCAAAACAGTATGTTACATGTTTTTTTTAAGTGCATTTATTTTTGCACCTTATCAGTTAAAATGAGCAACATATTAACATACATCCTCCAAAACAACTTGAATCCCTTGAACTTTTTGTTCAAAAGTGTTTAAATATATACGTCTTTTTTACAAACAATGTATGTCCTAACATTTTTTACAAAATTTTAGGCCATACATGTAACTTTTATATTTTTTTCATTGTCAGTAAATAGTAGTTCTATACTGTGGTAGACAATATATAATTTATATGCATGTTATATAACTGAATTTGAATGTTTTAATTTAAGATGCATTGCGTACCACTCAGTAATTCCTCTCAAACTTACTCTAGCTTGTTTTTGGGAGGAGAGAGGCAAAAACAAAGATGTAACCGACATCTCAATCATTTGAGTAATTTTTCTGAGCAGTGGCCATAAGCAAGGAAAGGGCCTTTGTCCTAGCTCTGCTTTCATTTCCAGCACTGCAGGAATTGTGATGACTGTGCCTCGGGGCAACAGAGCACCTTAAGGAGCCCCACCTTTAAATGCAGTGTGCTGTGACTCCAACCGTGACCCCTAGCTGCAGGGATCCCTCAGGCCAGATTTAAACGAGCTCCCGCAGGTCCTTCACCATGCCTCGCTCTTCCTCACAAGCGCTCGCCGGATCGCTGCAGCCTGGCTTTCTGGTTGTTTCTGATTTGTATAATGGTCAAACGAAATAGCTGGAGAAAATGGTAACACATTAGGTAAATCGTGTGTGGCTGTTCGCATATGCAGAGAGGGAGATGTGTGGAAAAATTAGATCTGACAGTGCTGAAGAAAATGAATTCCACACGGGCCGCGCTGTAGCAGGCTGCAGAATTCCTAGGAATTCTGGAGTTCCAAGCAATGATTGTGAATCAAACCGGCAAAGTGTCATGCTGACTCTCCATTGTTTCGCGAAAAGGAACTGTGGATTTTCCATTTCACATGTGACCAAATAGATCCAGCTTCCTCCTCTTTTCCCTCCCCTCCCACTATCATTATCATTATTATGGAGGCCATGAGAGGAGCAAGGCAAAAGAAGCATACAATATCAGGTATTGATCCACACCCATCACCACACACAGAAAAAACAGGGTTCAGGGGCTGCACAATTCAGACTGGACAGAGCGATCGATAGGATGCTCCATCAGCCGTTACCATGGCAACTCACAGAGCAAGGACAGAGCCCCGCCGTTTATTTACACCTGTCTCCTACTCCCTGCCACCTTCTGCTAGTCCCTGCCAGCTTGTGCTGGTTTAACTGCCATTTATGAACAGGGTGAATATTATTTATGTGAATCACACATATACAACAGATATGCCTTGTCACACTTAGACAGAAAAGGAATGAATCGGACGCAATCTTCATGTTCAATGGCCGCTATTTGCCTGTGTTCTTTGCACAAGTGCGCAGGGGTTTACTTTGCGTTGACCCCAATTTGCAGGTCAAGCAAACACGTTCAATGCCGTGGCCGTTAACTTGATGAGGTCATAAAAGCGAGCGAGCTAAAGCGTTTTCAATGAGTGCATGAGTGAGCAAAACACTGCAACAAAGACGGGATCAGCGGACAAATTAACACTCAAAGCCACACAACTTAACACAAGAAATCCTCTTATGTGTTATCTGTGTGAATATGGGTTGCATTCAAATGTGAAATAACATGCACGGTTTTTACGTGACATGTGGCGTTACATTGATATACAGTGAAGCTTTGGAAGCTCTTGAAAGATCTACATCTTTAAAAGGCAATGTTCCATTGAACGATGATGTGTGTGAGAGAGAGAGAGAGAGAGAGGGAGAGTTAGAGATCGACGCAAAGGCTTTAGTTTAGTGGGATTGTGTGTTTTCAGCTGTGACAGAAACGTATCGACGGACTGAGATCTTTCGCCTCTGCAGTGTGTATGTTTGTATCTGTCTGAACATGTGAGCATTGAGTTCATTTCGAGCTCCCCATTGCAGCGCTAAGAATTGAGGTGAGCCCCATAACCTTAGGCGCATACACAGCGCTGACGGTCGGCGTTCTCCCTACCCCCTTCAATCAATGGTAGTTTAGTGTGCCCTCTGAGCCCTGCAGTGACGCGCGCATATGTGTGCGCGTGAATGACCTATTGATTTATTGATTTTCTGGCTCAGCCCGACCCGTGGTACTGGACAGCCTGGAGCTGCAGACCATTGGACCTGCACTGGCCCTGCAGTTGCTGAGGTCTGTACACTCTGCTTTAACTGTAGCCAGTATGCTAACCCGCCGCGCTATGAACGCTCAATGTTATGCTACCGCACGTCGTGGTAGCTGCGATGTAAAGCGATGAGGTTTGATCTCTGCACACTGTAGAATGGCATCATTTAAAATCTGAAGTGTTGGTGAAAAGTTATATATAGATGAAAATGGAGGAATTCAGTTCATCCGGTAGAGCAGGGCACTAGCAACACCAAGGTCATGGGTTAAGTCCTCAGGGAACATGCATATTGATAAATATATACCTTGAAATGACCTTCAAGTATCCAAAAACATCTTCCAAGTGCAAAAAGTGAATGTGGCCAAACGGTGGGCAGCTAAAGTCAGCCGTCATCCCTAACTTGGTGTGAGGTCTCTGGCCTTCAGGACCAATTTCTTTTTTCTTGTTTTTTAATTGCTATTATCCACACCAGGCTATTTACCCCACCCCAAGCTCCACACTGTGTTCACTCACATGTACCCATACAGACTAAGACACCCCCCGAGGAGGCAGGAGTGTGGCGAGTGTCCAGCTGTCCTTCACCCCACCCCACTCCCTGCCTTTTCACTGGTCAGTGTAGGCAGATTGGGGGGCCTAAGGGTGTGTGTGTTAGGGGAGGTACCATTAGCACAGAACTAGTAGCAGCTGGCCTAAAAGAAGGGATTTAGTGTCACTGACCTGGCCATAGTGTCCAGCTGAGGGTCACTGCTCTGCCCTCCTTCAGGCACGTGCTGACCAGCCATCTGTGTGTGTGTGTGTGTGCGCACAGAACTGTTGTTTCTATTGAATTCTATCAATGGAGCGACAGTTCCATTTTTGGGACAGACGCAGCAGCTGGTCTGTTCGTTTTTTGCATTTACTACAAAATGTCACATAAAGCAACTCTGTTTTATATCCGCTACAGGAATAATGCTAGAGACTGCTGAATGACATCATCAGACTGCAATTAAGGCCTCATATGTGTCGTGGGCTCTTCTCGGATGATGTCACGCTTAAGGTGCAGTAAGTGAATTTTATCACATTTCACTGTCAGAGAACAAAAGGCACAGATGGAGAAGAGGTGGATGTTTCTGGTCCTCCTCATGCCTTCGTTCAAGGTGCTACAGGCTCTGATCCTGAAACAGATTAAACATCTGCAAGAACCCATTTATTCCTTTCATCCCTTCCACGTTGCTATTCCTCCACCCCCCTCCTTTTCATAAACCCTGACGTGCTGCCTCAGATTGTTTAAGATGATTGGATCATGCCCATCCTCCCCTCTTGGTCAGCTGGGGTCAGAGGTCAGTGACCTTTGCTTGATTGGACGGAATGGAATGGTCATCATTGGCCTTTGTTGTCATTTGAGGGATAACAAAGAAAAGGATTTCACTGCCAAAAGCGTGCATGCACACAAGAATGTCATTTATTTATCCCCAGGATTAGCAAAATACATTTTGCTACTTTTTTTGTGCTGAGGTGCTCAATACACTTCTGTGGTTCTTGTGATGCAATTATATATGAACATAGTATATATGATGATGCCATGGCATAATTCATATGGCAAAAATGTATTAGCTCACTGTAATTCTTAGAACGTGGATTAACGTATGTTGGAGTGTGTGTAATATTTGTGATAGCTCCTGGTCTTTGACCTTTGACTAGTAGGCCTCTGTTGCTAGGTGACCGGTGCATTTCAGATGGAGGTTTGGGTTGTGGGGCGACGATGTAAAGGAGGGGGTCAGGGGGCAGTGGTCACTCTAAACCTCCCAGGGGACACCCACACACACGCCACACTTGGAAACAGCAGAGCTGAAACACAAGCTTGCATCCGTGCCAGAAATGTGATAGGGCTTCTGGCATATCACAGATTTGTGGAACAAGACACTTAGGGTTTTTCATTAGTCATTAATAATTCTAAGCATGTAAAAAAGCCACATGTGGGCGGGTAAAGCAACACTGTGTGTTTTAAAATAAATAGGCTTCAAAAGCCTATTTAAGTCAGCGCATTTAGTTTATCTTCATAGAGGTATACAGCGAAGTTTCTGCGATCTGTCAAACAACCAAAGAGTTTTGTTGGTGGTTTGGTGGTGGTGGGGGGGCCTGAGGTCAACTACATGCAAACATAAAATACTTCTGCTGTGCACAGACTGCAAAGAAGCAGCGATCAAAGTTAAGACTGCGGGTCTTTAAAAGGCCACTGAGTGTTTCTTTTTCCCCCCAAACACTTTCTTCTGTGAGGGAATTCTCTTTATCCTTTGCCATTTTTCTCTTTCCACCTTGTTGGATGGAGGGCCATTTGTATTAGCAGACCTTACCCTGCAGCAGGCAACACTCACACACGCTATCTCACTGAGAGATATTTTTACTCTGGGTGTTGATGTCGGAATACGTGTGTGCTTTGAAGCCAGAAAAAATGCATCCCCTTTGTGCTTGCAGTAAACTTAAATTTAATAAACAAAAAGCTCAAAACCGAATGACCTTTTCAGAATATTTCATGTGTTTCAAATGTACTGCGGTCTTACTAGTACCATACAGATGCCGCCTTTCATGTTATAGTAAATGAAAACGGAATAGAAATAGCGTGTGCACTTTTTGTTTAAGTAGTGTTTTTAACCAGTTCATATCTGGCTGTAATAGTTTGTGGTAAATGGTTTTACTTATAGCTTCCACTTAAGTGTGTGTGTGTGTCAAAGAGAAGAGGGGAGGGAGGCTGAGATGGTATCAATCGCCAGGCCATTGAACGTATTGATTAGTTACCTTTCTTATTAACATGCTGATTAAAAAGAGCAGGAACAGAAACAGATTCAAGCCACACACACCGAGACAGGGAAGACATCACATCGCTGCGCAGGGAAGAAGATGCGGGAAAATGGTACGGATGTAGTGAGGAATACCGGGACTCACAAAATGGAAGAAAACAGTGGGATTTCTGGGGTGTGGACAACACTGACGGATGATGAAAAGAAGAGAAGATGGAGGTTGCGGATGCATCACACCCGCAGAGAGGAACGAATAGAGAGAAAGACAGAGAGAGGAAAAAGGGGGAAAAGACGGAAGAACAGAGAGGGGCAGGGAAAAGGATGCAACCGACTGCACAACAATCCCAGACCCTCCACCCACACACAGAGCTTCTGTTAGACTGGATATACCATTGCCAAGAACACAGGCTATTGTAAACACACAAACAATGCTGTGAGAGCCGCAAACTAACACACTCGTACAGGCTGAAGACCGGTGACTGTTTTGCATGGACCAAAAGAGCACAGCATTGTGTTTGCATAGATTATTAAAATGTTTTAGTTTCATTTATTTATGCAGTTATTAATGCATGTGAGTGCACAAGTGCTGATGTTGTGTGCTTCAGTTAGAATGAGCCATAGATGTTTATAGGCAGAATTCTTAGCCATGTCAAGTGTGTGTATATTCAGTGTTATTTGGATTTAAGAAGCAGGCTTTTAAATATTGCTTTATATTGAAATTGGATGCTGGTCTGTCATGCTTGATAGTTTGCTGTTGCCCTGCGCTATTTCTAAATCTTTCTTTGATTTGAAAAAGGCCTCAGCATAGTTTAGCTAATAACCACATTCTAAGACTGAGATTTTAAACTCCCACTCGTTTAAGTGTTAATAAAATATTTAACGACATACAAAAACTTCATAAACGTTTTAAATCCTTTCTTATTCCTAACTAATTCATGTGAATTGCATCATCTCGATGCACGTTTGTTTAACGTCGTTAAAATGTTAGGGTTACAGTGCTTTAATTTGTTGCATTGTCAAATTTAATTAGCTTTAGTCCAATTTATAGACCGCTATGTAATGCCATGTAAAATGTTAAAAATATATTGTTTATTATAAATTATATTAAGCATAAAGTGTTATATATAGACAGTCATAAGACTACGATTGCTAATCATTTACAATGGTAATTGCAGATTGCCATCTTGCGCGTTGGCAGGACGCCCACAGTCCCCAATCAATAAACAGAACCCAAATACACGGACGCGCGCCTATTTGAATGCGCTTGAACAGTTGCTGTGACTCCGAGGTTAAATCGTGAAATCACAGAAAAGATTTTCCGTTAACACTATGGCTGAGTTGCAGAATGTGACGAGAGAAACGTTTCTCAAAGCTGGAAATAATCATGACCTTGATAAAAGGCCTAATTCAGCAGACTCGCCGAGTACAGTATCGTTTTAATATTTGTGAGAAGCGCCTGTCATAGTTTGTTCTAAAACCGTTGTCTTTATACACACAGCATTATGTAAAAAGCCTGCATATAGATGGATATTTCCTAAGAATTGTGATTTTTTTAAATAAATTCAATCTCCTTGTTTTTTTCCATTAAACAGATTTATTATAAGTCTTACTCCTAAGGATATATGTAGGGATTATAAACATAAGCAGCAAATTATGTTCAGTACAGGCAATAATACCTTCAACTGTCATAAATAGCCCCACGCGACTTAAAGACATTGTAATGATGTGCACAGGCCTACAGGTTAGGATGCAGTTTCACAGACTTCATGTTATGATTTTGACCGTGCAAAATATATATACATATAAATTAATTTTCATATCCTGTTCATCGAGGAGTCACTTCTATTTAAGCCTAAACACCAAAAAGCAAAATTAAATAGAAAAGCGCATTAACCTTTATTTCCGGTTACTGAGACTAAGAATTAGATTGCGTAATGTCTTTTTAAAAACAATTTTTAAAAAATATTCGACCAAAAATAAAATGGTAAACGTAAAATGGAGCAAGCAATAAAAAATAATAGTCTATTTATTGTCCAGTTATTTGAAACATGGTTTAACAAATAATTATGCACTGTATAATCGTACATTTACAGTATATTACAGACAAGCACATGCTTTATTTACGTGCTTTTTTCATTTCTGTGCTCTGAGAGGTTCGGTCATGTTAATTGAGTTATTGACTTTCTTTATCGATCGACTTCTTTTTATTATTCGCCATGCGTTCTATTATATTTCGACGAAATTAATTTGTTTTCAGCTCTTTATATTTTTTTATTAGAATGTGCGTTTTACGCGGCACTGTATATTGTTTTTATGTAATTATTAATTAACTAGCCTATTGGCGATGTTTCAGAAGCCAAAATATTAAAATTGATACAGAATATTAACACTACAACAAAAGAGAAAACAATACGCCGTGTCTAAAATGTTGCTAAATGTAAAAAGCTCATAGCGTTAGTGGCCTACAAAAACATTTCAAAACAAACTAGATGAAACTGGATATATTTGGTTAGGACCAGAGACACAATTAGGTCAACAGTTGCTAAAACCACGTATTGTTTATTGTTATTAATATTATTATTGGTGTTGTTTACCACCATTTTTACAATTTTATATCTGTTTTGCAAGACGCATCAGTGTGTATTGAGCAGGTTTACCTCAGTTTTTATTTTGTTACATTGCTAATAATTTTTTATAGGTGCTTTGGACTAAATAGTATTTTACACAATATGCTATTATAAGGCCAGAACTATCATGCAAGCCAAGGATAATTACCGGATATACCTGAATAAACGTGAAAAGCTAGAATGATTAAAAATGATGTACTACTTAACGATTAATTTATAAAGCAATAAAATTAAAAAACAATTGCCACGATAACTGCCAGAGGGCTACAGGTAAAAACTGTGACTCGTATCAACAATTTCAATTAGTTGTTTTTCGATTACACGTTTCTATAAATATTTCGGAATGATATTTGATTACAGTGTCTTAACGTAGAAATTGATATGTACTTTTGATCTGTGTGGGTTTTCATCATTAAAAATAATTCTAATTTCCAGACATTACGGTTTTAGTTACAACACAAACAAAAGAGCTTTGCAAAATGTTATCACCAAGATTTGTAACTCTAAGACACACTGAAATATATAATCAAGCTGTATACCACGTTTACTTTTCGTGTTTTTCCTGGAATTTGGGCGATATGATCATTATGGTTGTTCATTACCAAACATAAAGATATTTGGCTTCATACATGTAATTTGTGATTGCAGTTTGAAATAGAAATGTACTTCCGTCCGTTTTTTTATCTCTGCAGAAATTTGCGATTGTCACACGCCATTTTATTTGACCACTTTTAAACATTTAGGGCACATGAAATACTATTTTAATTCTGACGTGTGCCCTTAATGATATTGGCTAATTAACGCAGTCTGTGGAACGTCACACACTAACGTATGACGTCAAAGAGTTAAACTCAGTAAAACTTTGTTAGGACGCACAATCTCAGAATCTAATTGGCTTTGCGCATTTAACCTCGTGTACTTGTTAACCTGCAGGCCTCTTGATACACGCCACTCGGGAGGATTACGTCCCCCGACCAAAGGCCCAGAGTACTCAATAGACAGGTATTAATAATTTACTAACTCACTGGCCGCTGTTTTGATTTCCAGGGCTTGTTTTAAACAATGTTTGATCATTGATACGGGTCCCAAAGAGAGGAAAAAAGTACATGAGAAAATAATATTCTGCGGTGCTTTACAAGTTGATGGACTTGTAGCTTCCAGAAAAGCTCTAATTAAATATACAATAACAACATAGGGTAAGTCAAAACGAATGGTAGTTTAAAATAGGCAAATATAACAATAAAAATAGTAATAAAAATAAACCAACTTCCCAGTTCGATAAATGACGTGGTACCTCAGACGAGAACGTTATTGTGACACAGTCTTGAGGCTATTGTTCAGTGTATTCGATTATTGTTAACTTATTATTGTTATTATTTATTGTTGTGTTTTTATTGTTGATGCTGCTGTTTTCCAGATTTTCCTCTTAAGTTTATGTGACGTTATCTGATATTAAACCTCCTGTATTTTCCAAACGGTCATTAAAAGCACAACAAAATCCTTTAAAGGGTTTAAGGCATGTGTTATGATTTCCTCTTTAGAATTACAAATGTTTAACGGGTGTGAAGGCTTTTCATTTCTCTCTCGATTCGAGTCTTTTTATTCTATCCTCACTCGAGCTCTCCAACTGCAATGAGTGAACTTTCACCTCGACCCTCAAACAGACCTTTATCTGCGGTAAGAGCTGACCATTTTACCTCCAGTCACACGCGCTACAAACGCACACACACACACACATGCGCGCACGCACCCCTCCCTCCCCCAGCCCCGCGCTGCGCAGATCGATAGTGTAGCATCTGCTGCTGGAAGACGGCGGTCCCACATCGCGCTGGAAAATTTTTCAAGCGCTAGAATCGCTTGTCTCTAAAAATTAAACTGACAGATAGGTATGATTAATATTCCAAGTTTCAAACACCTCCTACCCTAATCAGCTTCCATCTATCTGCCCTCGCACCCCTCATCACCCCCCTCTCTCACGGTCACATTGCACTAAAAGACACCGTTTTGAAATGGGAAGATGACAGAAGTGTAATTTCGTTGTTTATTGGGTCGTGTGCTTTAAGAAAGGTCAGAAAGAGGGTCATAGATGCGAGTTGAGGAGAACAAGCTTATTGATCTCGTTTCGCACTTCAGCGATTGAGGAGGAAACTCTTATGGTAATCGTCCACTACAGTGTAAGCTGATAACTGATAAGAACCTCTCTCGGCCACTGTGTTTTGTTGCTTTACTCAATTGCCTTCAGCTTCATGGGAAAATAAAAATGCGACCACTTCTAAATAAATGCTCTGGCTTTCTAATTGGATTAAACCGCTCTGGGTCGTTTTTTATCCTGTACGCTTTACGAAGTCTGAATTTACTTTCATCAAATATCCCTAAAGGGCCTTAAAGGGTCACGTATACAACAGGACAAAATGTCGAGCGCAGTAAAATATTATAAATATCACATTTGATATTTTGAATGTGCGCGAATATATTTTGTAACTGGGATGAGGATGACCCCCACTACGCCAACAGTAAAAATATGATGACGAAATGAATAGATCGAAACTACTTTCAGAAGGGCTTGGTATAAAATCTAAATAAAAATCTTGAATTTTGATCAATTGTTTTGTGAGTGTCATCTCGCTAGCCCCACCTAAGACAATAGCCTTTTGAGGTCCGCAGGATGGAAGGAGTTAACGAGGGTTGTAAATTCACCCCACATCTGTCAGATTTTAAGAGTGTGACGTACAGAGAGGGGGAGCTGGGGGAAGAGAGAGAGGAGAGAAAGAGTTGGGGCCGAGATCGATGAGGATACAGAAGGAGAAGGGCACAACCACAGGACATAATGACAGCGAGAGAGTGCGATGTTTAGACATAGATCGGCGCTCATTTCTGACACGGTTACAGTATAGCGAAGTCCGGACACCTGACCAAACCATCACAGCACGGCCTTACGCGTCATTTCGGTTGCATCTAGGTCTAGCGAGAGTCTAGCGGATAACGGGAGTGACGGAGGACGCACCGGACCGATCCATCGCTTTCTTGAACACTAAGATGACACTTCTGATGACACTAAAAGTCGCTGAAATCGATTGTCGTGTGATTGTAACATCGGGATTTCTGCAGGTGTGAAATTAACCCGTCCCATTATCGGCTTTTGGTTGTGTTTTCGGGGAGAGTGCCACGGCTGTTTCGCTTTTGGCCATCCAGTCGTATACGCCGCGTTGTGAGGTAGGAAATTCCAACTTCAATTTTCTATTTAACCTCGTGAAAAAATACGATATAAGTTAGTTTAATATAATGATTATTTTAGCAGGCTTAATGTAAACCAAATCATTTTAATGGGTACGTCATTATTTAGTAAGAGAATCATAACGATTGTTTAAAAATTGTAATACTGTGTCTAATAAATAGGGCCTAAATAAATAACCAATAATCAATTAAGTGTGATCGTGGTTCCCTTCTCTCTTTTCAGCTTCAATCTCCCAGGCAAAGACAAAGCATACGGAATAAATACAGATGCATTTATGGAGCACAGAATTTGTTTGTTTGACCTAAAACCCTGCCATTGTGATGAGATGCTTTTGAAATTGCGCTGAGGTCAAATTTGAAATTTAAACGGCTTGAAACACAGGAAGTGTGATTTTAGATCATAATATAAAACACGCACACTAGACCACAACAATAACTAAATATACAAGATTTGGGGCAGGAGACGTGGGGTGAAGACCTTCAGTGTTAAAGACATGGATGGTAATATGGGTGAGATGTCTGTACACAGCCATGTGGAACTGGCACACAGTCAGGAGAGCCGAGCCATGCTGCACTCTCGGGAACTCACGGCTGCTTTTCCACGTCCCTCCCTGGGAGGCCCTTCCATGGGCCTGGAGTCTGAGCACCAGAGCCCCGGGTACGACCACATGACAACACTGGGGTACGGTAGGGATGCACAGACCAGTTGTGGCAGTACCTACACCACACTGACACCCCTTCAGCCCTTTGATGATAAATTCCATCATCATCACCACCACCCCTGCCTGCCTGTCAGCAACGTGATTGGCAGCTTTACTCTCATGCGAGAAGATCGAGGTCTGGGGGGCAACTACTACACCCCATATGGGAAAGAATTTGGTATAGGACAGGCTCTGTCTTCACCGCTTGGCAGCGCAGGCCTGGAAACAGCCATGCATGGCTATGGTAGCCTGGGGAGTCAGAATGGACACAGTAGCCAGATGCTTACAGGTGGCCACGAAGTCCATATGGGCAGTAATGGAGCTAACATGTGTCGAACGGCACCAGACTTTGGGAGGGAGATGTCACCCCCCACTTTAGGGGGCGAGCATGGGGTCAGCCACCAGCTAAACAAAATGGATGCCCATCAGCACACTCCCACCTACCACCACCATATATACAACCAAAGTTATCTGCACCATCTCCCCAGCCAGCAAGCCTCCAAGCTCGGGGAGCTCCCCTCAGCCTCCCCTTCCTCCTCCAGCCTGGGAAGGGAGGGCATGCTGCCTGGCTCTCAGAACAGCGGCGCAGGAGAAGAGATCAACACGAAAGACGTGGCCCAGAGAATCATCACTGAATTAAAGAGGTACAGCATCCCACAAGCCATCTTTGCAGAGAGAGTTCTGTGCAGGTCTCAGGGCACTCTGTCAGACCTGCTCAGGAACCCCAAACCATGGGGCAAACTCAAGTCTGGCCGTGAGACCTTCAAGAGGATGTCCCGCTGGCTGCAGGAGCCAGAGTTTCAGAGGATGGCCTCCTTGCGTCTGGAAGGTAAAACCTTTATTTTTAATTTAATTTTACATGTATTGCTTTGGCAAAAAATCTTGTAGTCTATGCGGACTAGTCCCAGCTAACGGGGAACATTCTTATAACGTTGGCTAATGTTCTCTAAAAGCTCTCCTAAAGTTATCAAAAATGTTCTTGCAGTAATGTTAGTAGAACTTTTTTTACATTATACATATATATATCAGAAACGATATTCTTAAGTAGTTAGTGGAAGATTTAAAAAATGTTACAAAATGTTTAAATAACGTTCATATAACCAAGCAATGTTAATACAACATCTAAAAAATTGGACGTTTTGAACATTTCTAGAACTTTCAAAATAACATTTTTAATGTTTTTGTTACTTAATGGTAACATTAGGGAAACATTCTTACAACCAAAAATTCTTAGCTGGGGCATTGTTAAAAACAATAACAATAAGTGATATGACCAACAACAAACAGAGTGAATTTTCTATTAGTATTGGCCAGTAAGTCACAATATGTCTATAGTATCTGTGGCCAACAATAGCGCAAATAATATCATCACAAAAACTAGCCAATCATTTGTTGCTATAATGCTAAAAGAACAGCGTGTGGATTATTGAGTGAATAGTCATATTTCACCTCATACCTATTGCATATTAATGTTACAGTGTTTTGACATTAACGAGGCTGTAACTGTAACTGTTGTCCAAAGCACACAAAGAGATCCAGAAAAAAACAGTAACATGAGAATAGATGAAGGTGGGGGGGGGGTGGCGATACAGGAATGGGGCGGTTTTCAAAATGTCGGCTGGCGTGCTGCAGCAGCCACTGAGGATTGTGGGGTGGGAGACAAACACAGACACGCAGATTCTCCGAAATCTTTCTGAATCCCAAGCGATCAATCAACTAAGCATGAAATATGCTTCAGAATGAATTATTCTGCTTGCATTACCACTACAAATATTGATTGGTGACCACTGTGCCCTCAGTCAAAGGGGTGTTCCATGCAACGAAATACATGGAATCAATCAATGGCCCGTTGGCTAGGGCGATGCGGCGTCCTTCTGTTGTTTCGCGGTAGTCGCTTAACATGTTGTCGTGCAAATCGCTGTAATTATCTCAACATCTTCAGTTAGGAAAATGACATTGGCAACGCTGGTTTCCATTCTCTGCAATGTGAAAAACAAAATCTTTTGTTTTATTTTGATGCATAATTCAAGCCTGTGATTATGATTTATTATGTTCTCATTTTAAATGATATTTATGCACCACGCAGATATCACAAACTTTGTTACCCAGTCCCCAGTTTGAGCTTTTGTCGCAGCTTCCGGCCAAAATACACGTGCACGAAATTGGACGCTTCTGTATTTCCCTACATAACCCACTTTCCATGAGTGTTGACTTTTCTCACATGCCCTTTGTTTAATTACTAGCTTGTATTGATTTCCTTGGGAAAGCGAGGCAGAAGGCTCCAGCACACCTCCTGTGAATAAGACGGCGTAAGCAAACATTAGAATGCATGCGGCTACACGCCTCCTCTCTCAGAAACAGCACGAGTTCAACTTACAGACACGTTTAATGACGACTCAACTTCATGCGGTGAATTTTATCATGCAATATAAAGTGTATTAAATACAATATGATTTAAATATGATTTATTTTTATGCAGAGCACAGGCAGGCCCAACGATCACACAGCATTGGTTGTATTTGTTGTATTAGTCATTATGACTTAATTAGTCATTAAGTCATAATATTAGCAGGAATTATCCTTCCTTCCTTTATTGATTCTTTCTTTCTCTAAGTCTGTTTTTCTTCAACTCTTTTGTGTTAATGTGTTACATCTAAATTGTATAGGATCTCGTATTTTGCTTTTCTTGGGTATCCTGAGTCTGACTGTGTCTTTCTGTCTGTCTGTCTGTCTTTTGGGTTAATGTTATATCTAAATTGTATAGGACCTCATTGTATTTTGCTTTCCTTGGGTAACCTGAGTCTGACTGTGTGTCTTTCTTTCTGTCTTTTTTCTTTCTGTCTAAGTCTGTTTTTCCTCAACCCTTTTGTGTGGCTGTGTTGTATCGTTGTGTTTTCGCACATCAGCCGAGCTTTTGATTGGGAGAGAGAGATGAGCAGGGCAGGGTTAAGATCATTACTCTAAACCTCGGCTCTCGGACAGCGCTGGGATTTCACACACAATCACTGAAGCCTAAAGCTCTTGTCTTAAAGAATCAGAGCGATATGATCGCCTTAAACATCAGAAGCGGTTTTGCTCAGAATGACGGGCAGCTACATGAAAATCTTTGTCACGATTGTCAGCCTTAGCTGTTTTTAAATGACAAATCACATGGAAAAATTTAGATTTTGTGTTTTTTGCTTGCTGTTTGCAGAGAAAACACTAGAAGATAGAACATCTTTCATCCAGCACTGAAGGGGTTAAAACTCCCTTATAGGTCGGGCAGTCTGAGCAGCACAGATTTAATCAATAATTTCTATCAGCCCCTGGCCGAAAAAAAATCAGCAGGGGGGTGGGGCAGGCAGGGAGCAGGGCTGAGGGGGAGAAGGGGGGGGGGGGGTGATAGGCAATTGGGGGGGTGGTGGGGGTGGTTTATGAAAAAGCCTTTCGATCATGTATCGGGTACATGAGACAAGTGGTATACATCATGATTAAGGTCTGCTCCCACGATCATAAGAATTCTAGAGAGGCTGTTTATGTCTGGGAGTGTGCTACAGAGCGCAGAATTTATAGCAGGGTAATTCCTACCTTTTACACATGATTACAACATCAGGAAGCATTTAGTTAATGGTGGCCGCTGTAGCGGCGATGATGGGGTGGATCGGGAGGAAGTGACCGGGGTAAAATGCTGACACAAGTACTGTATGTGGACCGCGATATTGGCTTTGTTAGCTGATGGCTAGATTATAACAGTGCTTTTAGAGTGAACCGTTTCATGCTGTGCTATTTACATTTACGCATTTGGCAGACGCTTTGATCCAAAATGACTTACAGTGCGTTCAAGGTACACGTTTTATCAGCACCCTGAGAGTCGAACCCAGGGCCTTTGTGCTGATATTACAGCACTCTACCAATTGAGCCACAGGATCACATGATATTGTTGTCATGCATTTTGAAGACAATAGACTTTATAAATGTAATTTTATTTTTGTCTGGTTGTATAAATGTATTGTATTTGTTATAGGTCATCATTGTTCAGCGCGTACACGGTCATTTATCATTTAATCTCTCTTATCCTCAATTTCCACTCCTGGATCAATAAAGTACATTTATCTATCTATCAACTTGGCAGTTGTCTGATAGAGACTCTCTCTGGTTTTCAGGCTTTAGTCTGGTCTACATCTAGTATGGTACTTAATTAAACACTAAAGTATGTGAAAAGCGATACTGTAAAATCTAAATTAAATTAACATCAATAGCTGTTTACAATAATTGCAAAATAAAATGCAGGATTTCAAAACCGAACAGCACGGGACTTAATGACTAGCACTGACGCTTGTTGCATCTAACGTTTTCTATTTTAAAGATCTTTAAAATGTAAGTTATTTGTAGCTTGTGACCATAATACCCGTTTCTGTCAACTTAATATGAAATTAACATCATTGTAAAAAACAGTTAAATGTTAAAATATCCACTCTAAAAAAAAAAAAAATGCATAAAGGTTTTAAATACTTCATATTTTGCTTTTAAAAATAATAATAATAATAATCATTACAGCTGCAAGCATTGTGTTAGCAGCGCAAAAGGTCGGGGGTTCGATTCCTAGTGAACACATAAACTGACAAAAATGTATAACTTGAATGTACTGTAAATTAAAACTTTATTTTTACCTTATTTACTGTATATTCTAATGTTTTGTTTTTGTCTCGTTTCAGCTTGTAAACGTAAAGAGCAGGAGCAGTCTAAGCTAGAGAGGAACCAGGGACCCAAGCGTACTCGTCTGGTCTTCACAGACCTACAGCGTCGCACTCTCATGGCCATCTTCAGAGAGAATCACAGACCTACCAAAGACCTGCAGATCACCATCTCCCAGCAGCTGGGCCTGGAGCTCTCCACCGTCAGCAACTTCTTCATGAACGCTCGCCGCAGAAACATCAACCGCTGGAGCGAAGACGGTCGTCCGTCCTCCACAGGCTCCTCTGGGTCCAGCACCACATCTCCAGCTGTGACCTGCTCCACGGCATGATAGGAGAACGTGGCGTTCCTGCTCCACACAGCACAGGTTGACCTGTAGCTAAAAGAGTTTGAGATTTTTAATCAATGGTGTTTTTACATAGAAATCAACAGCAGATGAAACCAAAGATGAAGCGTTTACGAGGGTAATGTCCAGAGTTTTCTAGAGGAGACAGAGGATTTGATTGTAGTTTTAGCATCGATTATTTTAGCTTTAATGGCAAAGAACTAAAGCCCAACTCATCAGGGCTCCTGATTCATCCACAGATCAACAGCTTGAGGATCTGTGGAGGGTTTTCCGAAAAGGTGTTGAATAGATATTGAATTGATTTGTTATTTCTTAACCGTCTCACCGTCAAAAAATCAGTGTAAGATCCAAATATTTTCTGGATTTTGGATGTTGATGGTGAGACATCAGTGGGAAAATAATATTTCTAGGTTCTCAAGAGAGAGATCTTTTTCAACAAATGGACAATTATGACCAAAGAAACAAAGAAGGATGCAAATTAATCTTCGAAGGTTCTTTTAGGGCGAAAAGCAACTGGACAAAGAAGCTGCAGCTGAAACCAAAATACGAACACAATTTTTGAGAGCTTATTTTCTTTTTGTACTCAAAGTTAAAATGTTGCTCCATCATTACGAACAGCCAGGCCACAGCTCACGACCCACTTGTCAGAAAAAGCATCTGATTTGGTACAGCTCCATTCTTAGCACAGGATTGCATCGTTTCCTCAAAGACGATGCGGATGAACTTAAGACTCAGTGGTGGGAAAGGGGCGGCCATGACACTCTTTGCAACAGACTTTAAATTTGATCGATTGATTGATTGGTGGACCTCACATGAGTTTCTGCTGATATAAATGGCTGCAAGAGGAATCCAGAAAACTCTCTGCTCTTGCATCAGAAAACAGTTGACATCTATAATTTCTAACCTCTGAGTTCTTTGATGTCACACTAAGGATGGAGAAATCTTTTCCTGTTTTTTGTACAAATTTCAAGCACACAAACTGGCCGGTGGCTGTCCATCCTGGAGAGCTTAAACTCTCCCAATGAGAAATACTAAACACAGTTGACGCAAGCGTGACTTGAAGACGAACTGAGAACCAGTTTGAGAACTTTGTGTATTTATAATTATTTATGTATTTATTTCCAACCTTTTAGCTATTTATTTTATTTATTTGCTAGTTACCGTCAGTATTTATTTCTCTGAGTGTTGTTCGTGTATGAAAATGACCCTCAGATTGGGGTCCCAATACCAAAGATGAAGATATGTCCTTCCTGAATGTCACACTTTTCTCATCTCCTGAACGCTGTGTTATTAGCATCTTGATAGCCAGGCTAGTGTTAAATCCATGATTCATAGTCTACATGTTCTGCATGTCTAGGTCCTTCATTTCAGAGGCGGACTTAAGAGAACGCGACTCAACAGAGATTTTAGAGTTTAGGCGACTTCATTATTCAGTCTGGCTAAGCACTGGGTGCAGATGTTTTACTGTGATCAGCTCACCGCTGTTCACATTTACTGTGTGTCGTTCACCGTGGCCTCCCGGGGTGGGCTGCGTTGACTCTTGAGGGAGAGATCGTCCCCTTTAATGCGTTTTTTTCATTCCCCTGTGTTTAACCTTTGCAGGGCATGTAGTGAGGACCCTTCACAGCATGCACTTGAAAGAGGGCCCATGAAAGAGGCCATCGACTTTTGCTGACTTCAAAGGGGCCCTTTTTATCTGTGTCCTCTCGGAGGCTGGGGCAGGCACTTGGTCAGACCCATGGGCTTAGGGCATTCAAGGGGAGGGGGGGCCAGATCAGAGGCTAGCTGCATTACAAAATCACCGCACGCAAGGGGAGGGATGGGGAGTGGGAGTTTGGGGGTGGGAATTAAAGTTTAATGAGCAACAATTGTAAGCGTGCTGTGCATATGGCCAAAACTGTGTATGCGCGTGTGGCTCTCCAGGTCACCTTGTTACAGGTTATGGTTTGCCAGTCCTATTTTTTCTTAGACCTTTAATGGATTAGATCATTATAATTTCAAACATTACAGCGGTAGATGATTAGAGACAACCTGTTGTGTTCCCAAGGTTATTTACATTTGCGATTCAGAGACTGCGCGACGTTAAAGACGCAACCCGTAACTTTTTGGGTTAAAAATGAACATAATTCGGTTACCAAGCAAGTACAGAACAGATCGGTGATCAAAACGGTCTCCTTACCTTACCCCGATTCCCGGCTGTAAGCTTATAATAATGATTTATAATTTGAGCTGTTGGGTCAGATTTCCCGGGAAACGTCGGTTTGGCTTCATGTGGTTTCAACGTACGTAAAATAACCCGCAAGATTATGTTTCATTCAGAGATGGCGATAGAGAGACGAACGTTTTTAATTAAGTCTTTGGCGCCTCCCGGTGGACACTTTTTCACACACTTGTATTCAACCCATTGATTCCCAAGGAAAGCACAATTTCTGTGCTGTATTTGTTAATCTCCTTAAATATATATATATTTTAAATCTGACTCCCCTGCACACTGGCCGTTGTCAAACTGTGGAGTCACTACAGTTTGCAACGGTGGCTTTCTGCTGTGTTCTGGCCATCTGATGTAATGTTTCCATTCCGCTATCCACCAACGCGAACCTGCTTTACGGTTTTGCTTTATCCCAACAGCTCTTATTTCATCTACCTCAACTGCGTGCGATGTGTTGTGAGACTTAATTACCAAAGACCCCATCCATTCAGGGAGATGTGCGTTTTTATAAACATGTGCTGGAATCAATCCGTGAACACAACAAATCACAGCCCTACCTGCAGGCAGAAAGACCCTTGTTTGCGTGTGTGTGTGTGTGTGTGTGTGTGTGTGAGAGAGAGATTGCAGATAAACATTTATCAATATTTATAGACCAAATGGGAATGACAATCGGAGCAAGAAAAGGGGTCTTGCTGACCTTGTGATTGCTTATCCCTTCAAAAACAAACAAAAAAACATTACCATGTAAAAAGAGTAAGGATGGAGACCACAGAAATGTTCAATGTCTCTCTACGAAGCTGACGCAATGATATTCTAACTCTGTCATCAGAATCACGTGACATCATTGAAAATCTAACACTAGCAGAAGCCGAACAAATCTGTTGCAGGATCATAACGGAACACAACTCGCTCTCTCCCCACTCCGGCAAAGACGTATTTTAGTTTTCTGAAGATCCACTCATTTACAGTTCATGTACAAAACGTTCAGATAAGCAGACTTTAAACGTAGCGTCTCTTTTCTATTATTTAAACGAACCCGTCACTCATCTACAATCATTCTACTGTTGTTGTCGTCATCTGTCATTTTAAGACGTTCTGGTGTTACCTTATGAATGTGGCTAATCAACCAAAGGTGTAAAAACAAGTCAATCATAACTGGACATTGTGTGCTGACCTTGAAAAGTCCTTTAATACCTCATGTGAAACTGTTTGTTGTGATGTTGCACTGAATAAAACCCAAGTCGTTTGTAAACGTACTGAATACAGTGAAGGTATTTTTTTTCCCTCAAAGCTTCAAAACAAGACAAAGAAAACAGCTCTAAAATTGGATATTTATTTTGTAAGATATATATATTCGGTTTCAGACATTTCTTAAAATATAAAATCTAAAAACACGTACGACACATTTATAAAAAAATATACAGTGACAGATTTCCTCTAAGATCTTTACACGTCAACAATGCTTCAGTTACATAACAGGATAACAGGCATAGGAGGCAATGCCACACATGTTGTTTTGATTTCTGGCTATCCGGATGTAACCGCCATCTCCAAAACCAGTTCCCCAGCTGTTTAAAAAAAAAAACAAGACAAACAAGTCACATTAAGAATCCCAACTGCAGATCACCATTTATTTAGAAACAGTCATGACAGCTGTGAAACAATTTAGTACACCATACAATCAAATCAAAAACAGCACCAGGGCATTTTCCAAAACTCAACCAGGTAACGTGTATGATTATAACCAGACTAACTTTACCTGTTTTTGACCAACCAGTAGTCCTTCCCATCCAGTGTCCCATAACCTACAGCCAGCACGGCATGGTTCACTTTTTTTGAACAGGTTGGGTCATTGTAAACTCCTGCAGACATACAGATGTGAATGGATCACGTTAGCCATCAACAGATCGTTATGACTGAACCAATATATAGATGAAGAAATACATACCGCTGCGGTACATGATTAACTGGGGCCGGGTGGCATCGATGGCCACTGAAATGGGCCCGACTCTGGCCAGAGCCTGTTTGAGGGCCTCCTCATCTCCCTGACGGGTGAAATAGTACCTGGTGCAGTTGGCTGCATGCTGGGACGGATTGTATCTGCACTGCCTCTGCTGTGAGACACATTAACTCATTAGACCAATAATAGTGAATTACAATATTGCAGCTTAAACACACACACACACTCTCACACACACACACACACACACACTCTCACACACACACACAC